>PYUH01003976.1:1122246-1235146 GCA_016808085.1 Suaeda aralocaspica
GCTCTAATCTCTCTCCTTAGCTGATTGCTTATACTACTCATGGCTCTAAGCCTTAATTGCCACAAGTACTCTACTTTGGCAGTTTCCTTAATACAAACAAAACTCATCAACGGAACCTAACGGTTTCAACCTTTATAGGGTTAGTGTAGTTGGTTTGTATGCTTCCACAGCGGTTGTTCCTCTTCTTAGCTGTGTTGGTAGGTATGAATGACAGGTGGATGTAATTGGCTCATTGCATATTCCAACTAAGATAGTGAAAATTCTGATAAGCTTCTATAGTTTAAATTTATTTCTTTGAAAGCATTTGATACAAACTAGGAGCTAAACCAAGTTCAGAAAGAACCAATGAGTTCTAGTATAAGTATTTGGGCAAAAAGAGCATTTAGGACTCCTTGCATATTCTCTCGTTTGCTTCTCACTTTCTCCGGTATAGAGACAAAATTCTCGAATCCCCCCATTTTTGGATATAGATCTAATTTGACCGAAACACGTAAATCCTTATATTTCTTTGTTTATCTTCTTTATTGTTTTTATCCTCATTATTTCATTGATTTGATCTGCATTAATCAAACTGCAATTAACTGCCTCCTCTATTACGTACTATACTAATGTAAAGTTAAGCAGAAGAACTGAAAGATTGATTGATGTTGTAATGAAAAGGTTGCTTGATACAAGTGAGTTTAGCCCACTACTCTCTAAGTGAGTTTAGCTCACCACTCTCAAAAAGTTCACTCAATTTCTGGATGCCTCTTCCCTCTTCTTGCTTTCTCTTCTTCCTCTATATTGCTCCTGCTTCCCATCACAAATATTCCAACGAACTCCACTGCTGGTCTTCGATTGCTCCTCCTAGCATAACCACCGCTAATTCCTCCTACGAACCCACTCTCCTTTTATTAGGTTGTTTCTCTTTAATCTCTAAAATATAACCCCCAAAAACCACAACTCAAATTGAAAACCCTAAATCGAATTGGGGATTTTTATTCCTACTTAGGTTTCGATCTTCAACTTAGGTGGCACAATTCACGGTAATCTTTTTGGCTATGGCTTCATATTTTTATCGTTTTTTCTACTTTATTATATTTCAATTTTCATTTCTTCGTACTTCATATTCATGGTAATTTTTTTCTTTCAATTTGTTCAATGTTCGTATTTCTTTCAAATGCTCTAATGAATTCTTTGTTTTTTTTCTTCAGTTGTTTTTATTTTTATGGTCAAATGTGAAGTTCAACAAGTATCGCCTATAATTCTGTTCAAGTGAAATTTCAGCTTAATTTTCATTTTTTGCAGGTAAATTGATGTCTTCTTCCCTATTTCACATAGTTGTAAATTGTCACAGCAGTAAGAATTTTCTAATATAACTATTGCTTATTTTTTGTGAGAATTCGAATATTCCATCAATTTGTTATTGAATTTGGTTGATCTTAAATTTTTATGAAACTGTTTTGTTTCATTAGCCATTGTTGTTGTTTTGTTTCATTAGCAATGCATGTGCTGTTTGATTTAGTTTGTGATCTTTGTTTTCTGCTTCTTTTCTTTAGTTTTTGTAAAATTTAGTGAATTTGTTCATACAGATAGATAGTTTGTGAATTTGTTCATATGGTTAGTTTGTGAATTTTGTCCAAAATAAGGGTGCTAGAAGGCCTTTTTTCGAGGGGGGTCCACTCAGAAAAAAAGTAGCAGTGGAAATATTGAAAATACTACTTGTTCCGTAACAATAAGGGCACTTAATGGGCACTCGAGCTCGAAAAAATAATCAATTTGAGAAAAAAAAAATTCATCGTTCGGACACTCGAGCGCAAAGTTATGTCCATTAGAAAATAATTAAAAATCTTAACCTTTATCTTTCTCGTTACAAACACTCCAAGTTGTGTACAATCTTGACACTATTTCAGTTGGAGTACTATATTGCTTCCACTCCCCATTCGGTATATATATATATATATATATAATTTTCGTAAATAAATAGAAAACTTGTATAATAGAAAATGAATAACAAAACAAAGTGATTTAGAGTATCAGTATCAAGGTGTACGGCGGCAGTGGAAGAGAAGGGGAGTATCGTAAATGGCGGAAGAAGAAAGGTCGATGGTATACAAAAACCTGTACAACAGAGAATATCAAGGTCACAAGAAAAAGGTTTATATAAATTCTACTTACTTTTATCTTCTTCTAAACCACTTCCAATCATTAACATTTTTTTTTAATTTCAGGTCCATTCAGTTGCTTGGAATTGTACCGGTACGAAACTCGCTTCCGGTTCCGTTGATCAAACTGCTCGTGTTTGGACTATTGAACCTGTATGTTACCCTTCCTTTTTATTTTTCTCTCTTTTTACTCTGTAATTTAATCAAAATCCTTTTCGTGAATTTGGACTGTCTATTTCTTAATTTTTGACTCGCGTTTTTTTTTTTTTTTTTTTTTTTTTTTTTNTTTTTTTATTTATTTAAATGTTTACTTCCATTTTGCTTATACCACTACACAATGTTCTCATTATTTATGTTTGTGCACAAAACAAAACATGTATTAGGTCTGTGAATTGAAGTGTCATATTGTGTGGACAATCTAACTACCATACTCTACATGTATTTGCTATCATTGTTATGTTGCTCTCTATTTTGTTGCTTAACATTCTATAAGGAACCTACCTTTTCAATCTCTTTGTTTTCTATGAAATATGTATTTTTCAATAATGTGAGATTTGCGGTCTACTTAACCATGTATTTCTTTAAACATGTGGCAAATGCTATCTCATCTGATCAACTACCATTACAGTTATTTTGTTTTGTGTGTGTGTTTAACATCCACCATCCTTCGGGTTTTTTTTGCAGGGCAAGGTAAAAGATATCGAATTAAAGGGGCACACTGATAGCGTGGACCAGCTCTGTTGGGACCCAAAGCACGCAGAACTACTTGCGACTGCTTCAGGAGACAAGACGGTTCGTTTGTGGGATGCTCGTAGTAAGTTAATATCAATCTATATGCTTATTCATCTCTGCAGAACAAATTAATTAGTTTATCTGGTATAATGGTTCTCAGATTCTCATTTGCGACTCATATATCATAAACTTTTTTACTTCGGAGTCGTATGACACTCACAATCTCATCCAATGCAACACTAGATGATGTCCATGTGCCTTCGAAGTCTCTAGCTTACCAGCAAACTAAGTGGAAAGATCAACAAACGCCTTGTTTCAGATGCCCTTAAGCATATATAGAATTTTTAGTAGTTGTTAAGTAGGCTTGTCAATATGTTTAGTGTTGAATNATGTTGAATGATAGACAATCTCCCTAAGAAGGGGAAACAACCAAAATTATTCCAAATTTTGAAATAAAACTTGTGGAGAGAGTGTTTAGCCTATTTTTTGTTTGAAATAAAACAACCAAAATTATTCCATACAAGAAGTTTCCGAGGCACTCCCAACATCATATCCTATAACTCTTTGAGCTGTTGATGCCATCGATCTTTGCTTCCCAACTATTACCAACTATCATGGAGATCTCAAACGAGGTAGGGGGAGACCAAAAATGACTACCCAGTTACCAAAGAGGGTAATAATTCCGCCCATCCCTCCTTCAACCTTACATCCGACAATTATTACGACCTTATTTCTTTTACCACACTTTGACTATCTTCATTCTTGTATATCATTACCCTTACATTATTGTAGGTCCGACATTTGTATAATGCTTTACCACCACCGTTTCTATAAATCTTACATCATCTATACTACTATTTAGTATTTACTTCCTAGAAAGTTGTCACCGTGAGTCCTTGCAGAAAAACTTTGTTGCCATTGTTGATCTGTTCATTGCATGAACATGTTCGTATTACCTCGTATTTATTTTCAGCAGTTGAATCACATGAGGTGATGATGGGAAGTTGGTATTGCTATAACTCTGAAACGAAACGATTTATATCACATGATAAGTACTTTATCATTAGTAGTCAGTGTTGTCTGGTGCGAATTATTTATGTTATAATTCTTTGGTGTCTTGGACAAGATTCATTCTTATCCATTATTGTGTTTTGTAGCTGGAAAATGCTCACAGCAAGCAGAACTCAGTGGAGAAAATATCAACATTACGTACAAACCTGATGGGACACACATAGCTGTTGGAAACCGGGTAAATTTCACAAATTTGAGCTTTTTTTTTCCATTATATTTAGCTCTCGAATAGAAATCCACTTAATAAATGGTTGCAGCATGTCCTCTTGCTTGAATATTTTACCTGTTGTTGGATGATGTCTTGAGACCTTAGGCCTTGGTATATTTTGCAATCTTTCACAGTGTAATTTTTTCCTTTTTGTAGGACGATGAACTAACCATTCTGGATGTTAGGAAATTTAAGCCTATTCATAGGCGCAAGTTCAATTATGAGGTGAGTTCTTTTGATCTTACTGCAAGTGCATCTATGTGTCCTTTCTTGTCATGAATTTTTAGACTTCTAAAGCTCCCACTTCAGCTTTGCTCGGTATGTTTGGGAAGTTGAGGTTGTTTCACAATAAAGTTTGATTTTTCATTGTATGAGTTAAAAAGCGAATTAAAAGGCTGACTGGCTACTAGCAGAAAAGCTGCTAGTAAACAATAGCTAAAAAGTTTGAAAGCTTATAAGTTCATCAAAAGGTCAGTCTTTGGATATAAGACCCGTAGTCCCTTTTGTGTTCACTTTCAGTGTTCCTGACTGTAGTTAATGTTCTCTATGGGCTGAATTTGAGCGGTGCAGTTGTATAACTCTTGTAAATGTACTGGCTAATCAGTTTCCAACAGTGGGTGCTGCTGTTTCTTGCTTACAATTTACGGAGAATACTATCCTTTTTCTTTCTGATGATATTTGTATATTCCGGAAACTTTTGGCTCTTTTTGTGGTGTTTGAGCTTAGTTATGTCCTTAGAACTAAACTCTGTAAAAGTGTTGCATTTGACGTCATAACATAGTTTCTCACATATCAAGGTAGCACTGTAGCAATGAGATGTACGGGGTCAAAAATGGGGATGGGGTTGGACTGCTGGCATATGAAAAAATATATTTTTACTAAAAGGGATATAGCAAGGATGATAAGGAAATTGATGGTGTCCCTATTGAGGTATGGGGATGTTTAGTTGATAAAGAGATTGAGTGGTTGACAACTCTCTTCAACAAGATATGGAAAAGTAATAGGATACCAATGGGGTAGAGGAAGAGCACCATAATCCCGGTGTATAAGTATACTGGTGATGTTTAAGATTGTGTCAACTATAGAAGGATCAAGCTAATGAATCATTCCATGAAACTTTGGGAACAAGCTATTAATTTCAGATTGAGAAGGCCGGTGCAAATTTCGAAGAATCAGTTTGGATTTTGGATTTATGCTAGGAAAGTCGACTATGAAGGCAGTTTATCTCTTGATGTAGCTAATGGAGTGCTACAAGCTAGGAAAGTCGACTACGAAGGCAGTTTATCTCTTGATATAACTAATGGAGTGCTACAAGAATAAGAAGTAACATCTATGTATGGTTTTTATTGACTTGGAGAAGGCATATGATAAGGAACTGAGGGAAGTGCTATGGTGGGCTCTTACAAGGAAAAGTATATCTAAGAAATATGTTGACATTATTAAAGCTATGTATTAGGAAGCCAACATGAGTATACGAACTAGTGTTAGGAATTTCAAAGAGTTCCTTATCACAATCGGGGGTACGTCAAGGTTCTACACTTGACTCTATCCTTTTTGCCATTGCTATGATGAATTGAGAAGTTCAATTGAAGACGATAATCCTTGGTGCATGATGTTTGTGGATGATATCGTGTTGGCTAATGAAACGAAAGAAGTGGGAAGATGGAATTGTGGCAAATGACGTTGGAATTACAGGGTTTTAAGTTCTAAGTGGTGTAGAAGTAAGACTGAAAATACGGTGTGTATATTTAGTGGGAAAGGAAACAGGATGACATGCTTGATTATTTTCATCCACCTGATTGTTTTACTGTCCAAGTATGCTTGCCAAACCTGCGTTAGCATTTTCTACTAAATTGTGCTCCCACCTTGGGCTCATGGGAAACCTTCACGAATTCTGGCCTACTCTTGGTTTAAACATTAAAGTTTTGCATTTTTGCTCATTATTGGCTAATTTCTAGCATAATGCTTTAAAAGGCAAAGATTTGTCTGTTTTGATGGTTATCACTCATCTCATAAGATAGTATGTAGGGGGGTGTCCCAAATTCTCAATTGAGGATACTGTTCTTGTCAAATAATCTTAGTAGTTATGCCGTACTAAAAACATTTTTGACTCCTCCATTTTGCTGTTAGTATTAACTTGTCTGAGCTTGGTTTGAATGAGATTAAAACCATCTTACAATATTAAATACTTACTCTTCTTTTTCTGTGCATATATCCTTAATATGAATCTTGCCAAGATCTTCCGTTAGTCGGTAAGTTTTTGGTACTAGTTTGTGAAAGAGTTATCTTGAGAAATGGGATGGATGAGTGGAAGAGTGTATTTTTCTCAGTTGAGCATGACTACTGGTATTTCCTTTCCCCTTTTCAGCTTTTAATGGGTGTTGCTAAAGGTTTTTGAGGGTTGTGGGAAATTTTGTTCGTGTTATGGATGGAATAAAAGAATGAGAATCTTATGAGATGGGATTATGTTTAGGTTGAAGGTAGTACGTGATCTGGCACTTGAGTTTTGGTGATATGGTGTCTAATACATGTCAAGAGGTGGCCCTGGTCTATGGTGTTGAATGCTAACAAGAAAACATGTGAATTTCACTCTTTCAGGGTGTTGTGCAGAATTGCAGATAGAATCTCAGGTTTCAATTCTATAATAGAATGTGAATTATAGTGAAAAATAAAATCACCTAAACGCATATAGTTGCTTTTTGTTTCAATTTAAATAATTTGGGTATGCATTTTAAATAGTCATAGTATGCATTTTGCATGCAGCTGTGTATTATATTGTTTTCTTATTGTCCATGCATATGCTTAATTAAACGTGAGAGGTATGATTTTTTGAGGGTCTTTTGTTTGGGGAAATAACTTTCTCCCTCCAGCTCCCATAATCTATTTCCACACTTTTTCATAGACAAGAATTGTGGAAACACTGCTTTCCTTATAAGGATTAGAGGTCAATGAAATGAATGTCACAATCTGTTTCATTATAGTCAATTTCAGTGACTTGATTGTTGATGGATTTACTGTTTACTGTTTTGCAGGTAAATGAGATTGCATGGGATATGACGGGAGATAAATTCTTCCTGACAACTGGAAATGGTGAGATTAGTTTGCTAATCTGAAATATTGTTTTTTGAGTGTCGAATGGTTATGTCAGTATTTGTTGTGTTTTTCATATATATATATATATATAGGTACTGTTGAAGTCCTTGCATACCCATCTCTGAAGGCACTTGACACCCTTACAGCACACACTGCTGGTTGCTATTGCATTGCCATTGATCCATTGGGAAGGTATCATGAATACTGTTTACTTGGATGCATCCTTTATGTTTCAGTTTTTTCCCAGTAGCTATTTTGTCAGGCTGAACCAGAAATCATGTCAGAGAACTCTTTTCTGACATAATTATTTTGACATAGCATCTTTTGGGCTTTTTTTAATTTTTTTTTTTGTCAACTAGTACCTAATTTATTTCTCTCCATCTTTCTCCCCATCTCTCTCGCCATTCTCCAATTCTCTCTAACATCACCACTGTTGTCAGACTTGCCACCATCCATGACTTTCAACATTAGGCATCATGAGGTCTAGTCATAACTGATGCTGGAAACGTTCAATGTAATTCATGGTGCTCTGAGTTCTATCATAATTTTTTTGATGGGACAGGGTCGTTTTGATGAGAAGAGGCATCAAAATTATATGCCTGAGCTATGGGGAAGGGGCATGATTAAAAAGCCCCTGCCATTACGAAGAAACTTTTGGCCTTTTTTTTCGCCAATCCACTCTATATAGTGTCCTTGAGGTTGTACGCCGTACGGTCATGCCCTTCTGTTTGAGAAGTTTCACATGGTGCTCTGCAATTAGATTTCCACATGGTACCCACAAAGTGCAAACATTACTATATGATCCATAAATTTAGAGTTCAACATAGGTTGAATGTATGGGCATACTAGAAACTAATAAAGGATAACATAAGGAATAAAGTTATTAGAACGAATGTAGGGGTTACCTCTATCGAGAATAAGATGAGGGAGAATTGTCTAGATTGGTCATGTTAGAAATTTGAAGCCGTGAAAGCAGTCGAAACTGATATAACGCTATCAGGGCTCGAGAAAATTTTGGCATTAAAATGGGGAGAATGGAGGGAGAGTATATGCATATGATTTTTGCGATTCCTCTTAGCAGTTTATGTGTAGCTCGATTCTTTATAGCAGTATATGTCTAGTCAACCCCAAATTGCCCTTCTTGCTTTATTAACTATTGGTAGTTTAATATATAAACTTCTGTTTACAATAAATGCCTCAATCATTCTTTGTTGCAAACCTTTCTAAATTTTAATGTGATGAATTTAGATTCCAAACAACTTTTGTTGATGGCATAAACTTTGTTGTTGGAAGAAGTGAGGTCTGGTTGATGATAATCTAGTTTGGGCTACTAGTTATTTTCTTGATAATATTCTTCTGATTATGTTTTGTTATTAGTATGCTGGAAGCACTTTTATATTTGTAGCCTGTCACTCTATAGCCATTATCTATATTTCTCTGTAGTCTAACATAACTCTTGATCTCTGGTTACAAAGACCACATCACTCATCTTGTTTTATATTAAAATCATATTCCAAATAACTTTCATCACAGATACTTTGCTGTTGGAAGTGCTGACTCATTGGTGAGCCTATGGGATATAGAAGAGATGCTATGTGTGCGAACGTTTGTAAAGCTGGAGTAAGTTTACCTTGGGATTTATTGCTATGTTTACATTTAGGGTTCGTTTGGTAGGGCGTAAAACATTTTTGGATGAAAATAGTTTTCCATGAAAAACCTTTTACATTGGAAAACCCATTTTCATAAAAAATTTCCATTGTTTGGTTGTATGTAAAATGATTTACTTTTTAAGCATTTTTCATTGTTTGGTTGGATGAGAAATCAAATATTTCAATGGTAAGTAAAAATGTTTTCCTTCCAAGTGTGATGGAAAATGTTTTCCTCCCAATTTTGGGGGAAAATATTTTCAACATGGTAGAAAACCATTTTCCACCCCAAGTTTTACTTTTAATATTTTACTCCAAACCAAATGATGTAAAATAAAGAAACTGTTTTCGGGGAAAACGTTTTACGTCCTACCAAACGGACTCTTTATGTTTCTCCTATCTTTTTGTAACCATAATCAAATTTCAGGTGGCCTGTCCGAACATTAAGTTTCAATCACACTGGAGAATATATTGCTTCAGCCAGTGAAGATCTATTTATTGACATAGTAAGAGTCTGCCATATATAATTTTACTCGAATTTGAAACCAAATGAATTCCAAATCTTACTTTGCAGTGTATTTTTGTATCTAAACTTCATGCTGTCAATTATGAAACTGGGAGTAAAAATGTTATTCCTTCGTCTTGAGCTGTCAGGATTCTTTTTTCTCTGATTGATCTGACTTGAATTGACACTTTCAGGCCAATATTGAAACTGGACGATCAATCCATCAGATTCCTTGTCGAGCAGCAATGAATAGCGTTGAATGGAATCCAAAATCCAATTTGCTTGCCTATGCTGGAGATGATAAAAATAAGTACCAAGCAGATGAAGGTCATAATATTTCTGTTCATTTATACTCGATGTTTATCCTTTTCAATTCTTGTTGCTCAATTCCGTTTTAGAAGGCGATCATTAACTTTCTTTTGTTGGGGGTTTTGGCAGGTGTTTTTCGCATCTTTGGTTTTCAAAGTGCCTAGTGTTTGCTGATGCGAGGCACAATCATGTCCACTTTCCCAGTTTCCCTTCCTCTGAACATTTAATAGGTGAGGAATGAGCCAAGGTTTATGTTTGGGTGGATGCTCTAAATGTTTGTCAAGCCATCAATCAATTAATGTTTTGGCTACCAAGTTGTCAAAGGCCTGATTTTTTTTCGCTTAGCTCAAAGCTGAATTTATGGCCCTTTTGTGGTTGTCTTTCTCATTACACCTATATTTTCTAGGGGATATGAAAATTTAGAGCAGAAGTTGAGGCGCTCTAAGATCCCCCCTATAGGTTTAAAACATGTTATTGGGATTGGATTCAGATCAAGTCGATTTGGTGTGAATGCTTGTTTGGAATTGAATGTAACCACATTAAAAGTTTAGTTTAGAATGACTATGAGACGATTGTAATTATACTGTTAATTATTGGGCCGAGTCAATTTTAATTTAAGCCAAAAGTGGATCCCTTTCCGGTGTTTGACTCGACAAAAAGTCAAATAGAATACTATTTTTTTATGTCAAATTATGAGATTTTGGCTAGCCGCTTATTGTCGTTAATTTGCTTTAGGCGTTTTTTCCCACATGTTTGCTAGGATATGCGATATTTGTCCCATAGCATGTAGGTAGGACGTCTACTTCCTCAAAATATCTAGCTCACTGATGTTCTTTGGGGGTAACCTTGAATAAAAAATCAATGCAATATCAATGTGTATTATTCACACTGAACTCAATAAATTATTTCAATGATTAATGCAAAAAGGTGATTTATTAAAGATAATTGGATTTGGGCAACCCAATAAGGAGAAAGAAAGTCAACCATTTACACATCTAAAGAGATTCCATTCAAAAACCCCTTGATAATAAGGGGAATAACTACACTAAGCTTATTAAGTACTCCGTACAATGTAGGATAACTAACAAATCGATATGGTGTTCTAACGTATATACTATAGAGATATTCATTAAACTCGAAAAGCATCAAAGTTGTGTAGCATGTTAGTTTTCTCCTAAAATCCATGTATGGAAACCAAGCAAAGTAGCATCTATGCATATATTAAGGCAAGTCCTTAAACTGGAAAAGCATCAAGTGCTCTAGACCCTAACTTGAAGCTCTCATAGTTTTAGAAGTCGGTCACTGATCCATTAAAAATTAAACAGATATAAGTCAATAATATAAAATCAAATGCCCCAGGACTCATACTCATGGAGCATCCCTGGCCTCCTCAGCTGTGACCAGTCAGTAAAAGCAGCAGTGATAACACAAGCGATATTGGATGCGATTGTTAAAGATGAAGGAAATTAAATACTTTTTTATTAAGGTGTGTTCGTTCACAATTACTTGAGCTTCTTAAGTTAGCTGCCACCAATTCAAAACAACATCTTAAAACAATGTTCAAGTGTTTGTAAACTCCACTATTAGCAGTCAGCTAGAAAATCTTCTTCCGAGTTCAATTTCCACACCTCCTCACCAACTTGTTGCTTTAAAGCTCATTCTAAATCCCAAAAATATAAAACGAATTCAAACAAATTTGCACCATACTTTATAATTTAATCCTATCCTAGTAACCCTATTTGTAACGTCACAAACAACAACTTTTCTACTCTAATTCTAACCATTAAACCATATAATTCCACATATTACAATCTAATCTATAAGACCATAAACTATTTGTGGTTTTTTTTTTCTTTTTCTTTTTGAGCTATAAGGATCTCAGGAACCGGGGGATTTGTGAGTTTTTTTAACTATTGGGTTAATTTAATTAATATGTTGTTTGTCTAATAATCGAGTGGTCTTATATATAATTATATATACATATAATAGATTTTTATCCAAGTTTTTAAAGCTCCACGTAAGATAAACAAATAAAATATAATTATCTCTTATTAGTAACTCTTTATCCATTTGAAAAATATAGATTTGATGAAAAAATATAATTTCTATACTCATAATTGCCGAGATATTACATAAAACGTTAATATCTCTTATGATGTATAAGTAAGAATTATAAAAGTTGTATCATTAAATAGTTTACATTGAGACGAATTATATAAGATCTCATATGGGTATGTTTTTCTAACCCATTTGCTAACTATAAACCACGAGTGAATCAAAGTTTCCTAGTAAAATCTATAAGAGACCAAGCAAATATTATTAGAATTATATGATTGGGTGATTATGTTTTATGTGTCATTTGTAGATTTAAACAAAATTATAGTCTTATTTATTATTTAGTTTATTGAATAAAAATATTGTATTACCTTATGCTTCGCACGGGTTTCAAGGCTAGTTTTATATAATCCAATCTAAATTGTTATTTGAACTTGTGTCTACTACTCTACTCTTTATAATGCTCTTTTTATACATGAGTTTCACTCTACTTAATATTTTGTGCTATAATATTTTGTAATGTCCTCGACAAAAATGTAAATCAATGACACGTGTTTAATTCACCAAATGGTACACAATCATGCAATGTTGCTATAATGCTATAGATACTACGGCCGCTGTTTCATTTTGTTTTGTGAGTTTTGTTGTTTTTAATCTTATCTACATAATCTAATCATTTTACTTGTTGATTTAGAATCTTTTTGTGAGAGAATAATGATCAAAACATAACCAGTGAACAATTAAAAAATTTGTTACAGCTAATATGTGACTAAGCCACTAAGGTAGTATATGATTGTTTGCCAACCAATTTGTGGTTTTATTTGNAATTTGTAGTTTTATTTGTTTTTCCTACCATGTGTTCATATATTGAGTTGAATTGGGATGTAAAAAAAAGCTAGACTTCAACCAAACTAAGCCATCACATTATCACCTCTAAGACCATGTTCTTTTGGACTTAACTTTTTAACACTTCAGTTCAGTCAATTCAATTCAGTTGAGTTGAGTTCTATTCAGTTCAATTCAGATCAGCTCAATTCAATTCAGTTCAGTCCACTTCAGTTTAGTTCATCTACATTATAAGGCCCTCTTTTGAACTGAAACGGAGCTGTGCTGAGCTGTATTGAACTGAAAAGAGTTGAATTGAATTGAAGTGAACTACACTAAAATGGACTGAAATAAAGTAGTAACTATAATGGAGTTGAGCTGAGCTGATCTAAAGTGAACTAGACTTGACTGAACTGAAATGAATAGAGCTGAACTGAATTGAATACAACTGAACTGAACTAAATTGAAATGAAGTGCCAAAAACTTAAGTCCAAAGGAACAGGGCCTAACTATTACTTCATTTAAGTCCACTTCAGTTCAATTCAACTCACTTCAGTTCAGCTCAGCTCATTTTAGTTCAGTTCCTCTCCTTTCAGTTCAATTCAACTCCGTTTTAGTCCCGTTTCAGTCCAAAAAAACAGGGCCTAATTACATGACACGCCCAAAGAATGGTTACCTAAAATAACTTACTTGGTCATCGCACACCTCACTGTATTTACCCTTTGGCCCTTTAACAATTACCGCTATTCCGGGCAAGGCCAAAAGCTGATGAAATATATACAAGGCATCATAGCATGATTTACAACCAAAATAATATTATAGCATTTGAGTTAAACATAACACCAGAAAAGGATGCCTAAAGCTTTAATGGTTAATTACGGGGTATATAACTCAACATGTTCTTCAACTATACTTGATATGGTTTTCTTTGTGTGGGTGTGCGGTTCTCCAATGATTGTAGTCTTTGCTTCAGGTGAAATACCTCAACCTGCAACGAATGTCAATGACAAAACAGAGTCAATCCAAAGTTAAGCATATAAGGTAATGAGTTGAGTGCATACATCAGAAAGAACAGATTCTAGTTCTAAAAGCCAATCTAAGATATTAGACTAGAAATTTCCGATTTTCATGAAAAAGAAACAAGTTACACCTCCTAGTGAGAATTTATGCGATGATGCTATGCAATTTGTGTTAACTGTCAGTAATAATATGTTACAATCTTATCAATTTCCTATATATGATAGGGTTCATCAAGGGTATTCCTTGGAGCTACGAATACAAGAGGTTTATTACAATTAACGAAAGAAACAAACAAGAATGAGTTTGATTAACACATAATTACAATGCAAATACTCAAACTTTTATTTTAGCAAAGCTATACCTTTCAAGAAAGCTACATCATGTTCAAGTCTCACATTGTCTGAATGTACAATATTTGATAAGTTGTTAGACTCTTCTTGGACAAGCTCAAGACCTCCTAACTTTTCCTTCACTAATTCTAACTCCTTTACAGTATCAGCCAGCTTTTTTTCTATCTCCTGCTTATTCTTTATAACAGATGATGCATTTTTCTCAGCAGCTTCACGACTTGCTACAGCAGCTACCAATTGACCTTCAAGCATTCCATTCTTCTTTATCAAGATAGCCATTCTAGTTTCATACAACTGATATATGCTCTAAGCCGTCGAAAAAACCCCAGCCTTTTCATCGCTTTCTGGGAACAAAATCTCCTCATTGTCAACAGGAAACTTCTCGCAGACAGAAGCAGGAACATTAAGGTTTCCAGACTCTGTATGTCTTCCATGATATATATCTGCCAGAACTTTCTGCAGGACATGCTGTCTCTGGAGGTCTTCTTTGTTCTAAGAACTGAAATTTATCAATTGTTAGTTTTTAGATTTTAGAAGCATAAAAGATACAGAGTGAAATTTTAATTACAACCTAACCATCACATTTTCTATTCGGAAAAAAATCATGACCACAATAGCTAGGCATTATAATAAAGCTTAGAAAAGTGATGTGTCATCCTATGAAGCAAGAGATTTAGAGAATCAACAATAACGGGTCATCGGGTTTGTTCTCATTTTTAGAGGTTCACAAACAAACCCCTTATTGCTGTACATAAAAAGAAGAGGTTTGTATTAGCATATGCAGCATTTTGGGTGGAGGCAATATTAAAATAAAATAAAAAGATAGATTATAGGGCCCCAGGTATAAACCTTGTTAATAGGCTTGTTTATGATAGGTTTCCTTTTGATGATGTGGCAATACAACAAACCTCTCAGAGGTCTGTTCTATTGTGGATGCTCTTAGCTTCTTGATAATTTTAACAAATAATAATAAACCTAAAATCAAGTATTTGCTCAAATTTGCATCATTGCCTTCATTGGCATGTGCAGTGTGCTTGTAGTTAATTGTGATGTATTCCGTATGATTTAAAATTGACGGACTTACCTGTGTAACTATGTAAGGAACTGACACAATTTTATTTTATTTTCTATACTTTTCTCTGTCCCTAATCTTACCCTCCTGTAACCGCATTTTGTTCTGCCTCTCTCTCTTGCTTTGCCTATCTCTTTCCTATTTATATACTTGTCTTGTTCATATTAAAAAGACCAATGGCTTTATAAAAGAGATACAGATACTAGAGCACATAACAGTGCCTGCAAGGCTAAGAAAGTGCAGCTTTTTAGAGGCATTGATGTTGTCATATTGTGCACAAACATTCTTATCTTCAAAGTTCAAACACTAGGAGTTGACAAACATCTCCTCTCATGTTTCCCCTTTTTCCCACAGAGGAGGCAATAATGAAGGAAACAGTAGTTGTGCAATAGACTTCTCTGCTGATATTTTGCACGCTGCTTAGGGGGTTGGGCATCCACAAAATACTTAATTTAAAGAGAGTCAATAGTGGTCAGGACTTCTCATGAATAAGAATGAAAATTGATATCAAAAGAACAGGCAGATATCTTATTGGGTTTTAACTGGTTTGGGTTGTGGGTATTTAGTTTTAACAACGATTTTGTGGTTCACCTCTGGCTGAGAGGTCCAACATAGTTGATTCATTCTCCCTTGGTGAACCTTATAGGTTGTACTTGTGCTTTTGTGAAAATTCTTTGTTTCGAAATGAGAAATGAACCACCAAAGTCTACGGTGGTCAAGTTAATCCTAACTCTTGATTCTGGATAGGATAACTACCCCCGTGCTTTTGTGTAAAAAAAATCTGCTTAGTTCTAAATAAAAAATAAATATAAATAAGGCAAAATCCTTAATTGCATATGAAAAAGTATTTTGTGGACGACAGTGGAATTTTGATTGGCCCTACCTGTGAGTATGAAGTATCATCTTCAGAACTCCTTGTCACTTTACGAGTTGTTTCTTCCTCATGAAACTGTTTCCTAAGTGACACACTTCCTGAGCCATTTGCTGAATCAGCAAAAACAGACTCTGACAAAGATCTCCTAGAAGAGCCGTGGTCTTCTATGATCGATGCTAAATTTTGTCTAAGGGAATCAACAGGACAGGGTGCAACACAGTCAAACTGAGATGCAAACTCATTAGAAGAAGAGCGATTATGACGTGGCAATTGCCCGGGAATTTTATTTGAGGCCAACCTTCTCCCAGAAGAGTTTCCACCTTTGTCCAATATCAACACTTCGACCTGTGAAATAATAGATGGGTATGATCAAAAACACATTTGATCAATAACTATCTACAGGAGAGAGACTTAGATTTAGATTTAACCTGATTGGATGGCTCTTTCCTAGCTCCTCCAAATGCAACAAGAAAGTCCCTCTCCTTGTGCTGTACTAGCGCAAGACTAAATCCCTGCAAATTACATCAGAAATTTTGAAAGGGAAACCTAAACACGCCAGGATGTAAAACTGGAGACACAACACTATAACTATAACATGAACTACACAAGTTGAAACAGATAAAAGTGTGAGCAATCAATTTCAAGTAGCAGTAGAAAGGTATAAAAAGCTGACACACTAAGTTTTGAGGGGTGCTGAAAAGAAGCTGTGCTAATAAAGGTATAAAAAGTACGAGGTTTTGAGCGAAGATATATGAGTGAGATCATGAGAATTGGGAAAAAAAAGATAGATAGAGTGCTGACTTACTTTATTGGTTGTGATGGAAGATGGAGGTGATGTAGTTACAACTGGCCATTCAACTTTGACAACATCAAAAACTACAGTCTCAAAGTGTCCTGCAGAAAACAACCATTGGAAAAAAATGATATATTCAGATCATTTAGTCACTAAGTAGCTTAAATGCTATTTCCTCCTCATCCACAAGTAGGTATCTTAATCCTTTAAACAACACATTGGTACAACCTATTATTTAAAACTTTGTTGTACACATAAGCTGCAGTCAATAGTTGACCAAGTAACAAGCTTAAATATGATGAGCAAAACCAAATTGGAATTTTTTATACTTGAGAAACTAGTAGTTGAAAATAACCTCGGCAGTCGGCATCATACACATTTCTTCTATTATCCCTTTTTTTTATTCAACCTTCTTCCTTTCCTCTACTTATTAGGATAATTGAGAATCTGATCCCAGATTTTCAGTTCATTAAAGTCACAGATATGCCAGATAATCAATTAACTTAAAATCTAGGGCCATTTTGGGAAGATTGTCTCTAAACTTGGGACTCTTAAGAATTAAACCATCGTAGGTATTGATTTGAGATGAAATCCCAAACATAGATTGATATTTGTTTATTATTCAACATCAGCTCATTAAGTAGCAAATTTCTCAAATTAGCTATTCGCCTATTCATCAAAACTAGAAATGCAGACTAAATCAGACTCCTAGCAAGAAAGATTGGCAAAAATCGAGTTGGGTAGAAACTAGCTGTGCTTACTTTTCTTGCGACTCCCACCACCAGTAATATACCATCTAGTTCCACAAAGAACACCACAGCAACCAGCTCTAGGTGACGGATGAAAATCTCGGATCTTGATTCTTGACCACATCATCTGAGACAAACGAAAATTTAGGAACAGGAAATTTCAACAATAAAAGGAAAAGTATCATCCTTTCCTTCCACAACAGCTATACGAATAATTCTTTTCCTTCCACACCCTCACACTCTAAAATCTCTATAAGAGAAAACTCCCCGAAACAAGTATCATCCTTTCCTTTTACAATGGAATTGTAAAGCATAGAACTTAATCCAGCACTAAAATTGAAATGTAAAGTGCTGAAAATTCCATATCAGAAGAATGTGCAGATAACAAGAGCTACTTACGTGCATTGAAGTGGCAGCCACGTTATTGACTTCAAATCAAACATGTGAAGGTCATTTAACTTCTTTCTTTTTGAGTCCTCACCGATTAAAACAGAACTCGACTTAACCACCGTATGGCCACTGCATCAGACTCTCTCCCTTTTAGAATCTTTATTTTTGCATAGCATTTGATGTAAAACACACACACAGATACAGGCAACCAAAAGAATCTATAATCTTTTGTTAAGTAATGTCAAAAGTCAATCAAAACCCAAGTTTGTTTGACCAAAATTTTGTGACAAGAAGCAGATTTACATGAACCTGAGCATCCTATAAATTTCAGGCAAATTGACGAACCTGACATGTATTTTGCTTGAATTTGACTATTTTAGCACACTTGGAAAGATTATGGACACTGATATATATGATATATTATGGACACGGACATATACTATATACATAATGGCTCAGTTGGTCTCACCCAAGTTATTTGGTCCTAGAAAGGCTTGAAAAGTAACATATATTGATCAATAAGCAGTTTTATTTCACATACATAGCTCAGTACACCTAACAGCCATACATCATAACTATTAGTCTTAGGTATTTTGTAATATCTATAAATTTATAAATTACTGACAATAAAAATAAATAAATATCTACCTCAGACTACAGTACAGTATGAATCAGAGGACATCTTAAAATGAAATCGATCGCTTTATTTTAACATTTTGGATATATTACTTAAAGTGAAATGGGAGAAAGGAATACGATAGATGTGGACACAGGCACATAGCACTGCAGTAAAGAAGCAAAGCTCTAACCTCTAAGAAAATCTCGCTAACTTTCAAGGGTTTGAATATTTACTTGTAAAGATGTAGTATCCTTCAGATTTATTTTACAACAGATCCAAATAACAGTGGAAGGATTTGATCACATTAGTCATTATATACCTTCGGAACACCCCTATCAAATTACAGGCTTGACAGGTAAACATATAGACAGCATGACATAACAATATTGTGGTCATGTATTACAACAAAAATAAAGGGCCATCATAGTGTCAAGACTTAGCTTTGAGCAGAGATATTTGATGCTCAAAAAAGAGCTCTAATATTGGTCACTATTCATTGAGCATACCGGCACATCGCCTTTTGCTTCCATTAATGACCAGCATTTCGTTTCGGTATCAAAGGGCCACACTGCACAATATAAACTTACAAAATTAGATTCTCTTACTAACCAAAAAATAAGATTCTGGGAAAAGGAGCAATCACACCTCAGTGGGGGTGAGTATGCAAACCTGAAAGTTCTCCGCTGCCAGGGTCAGTTTTCCCTCCAATTAAGAGAGCTTATTTACCCCAAGAAACCTGGTTCATATCACAAGGAACAAACATACAGTTAGTTGAATAGGGAAACTTTTATTTAAGAATTCAAACCTCAAATTTGTTAATTAGTAGTTCAATACTCCGTACTGAAACATATCCATACAGCACAGATGCAATAAGCAACGTGAAGGGCGATAAGCTTTCAGAAAAATCAGTTGTATTTTTTTGACTCACAATACATGGATCAAAACTTAAAATCAAAATGCATTAACAACAGCAGTAAGAATACCAATGCCACACTGGGAAAAATATAAACAAGATCCAATCCATCATTCAATCAATCAAGAAGCAGGACCCCTTCATTCAAATAAGTATAACTCTTATAACTTTAAAAGTACAATATCTGCATCATTTCATAATCCTCCCTCCATCTTCATTATTCATACTGTATTATCTTCCTGTAATATCTCACCCATCCCATGTGGTAGGGACTCCTTCCTATGCTATGATTAACATTTCTCTCTCAAAGATCAAATATTTTCTATTCACAATTCCTGGACTTTCTCATACTACTTAATCCGTTACTATCCCACTTGCAATGTTTCTATTCAACTTCCTACTCAATCTATATAAGCTTACACTTCTACTCTAAAACTCCCTCCCTCTATTGCATAAAGTTCTTCTCAATTTACGTTTTGGGGTTTACTATTAATTTCTTCCTGATTAAGCTTTGTTCCTTAATTTGTGAATGTTTTTCTCTTATTTCTTACACCATTAGTTGAACCTACTTAATTTCACACTCTCTAATACCTGATAAACAAACAACCAAACTCTCGCATGCAAGTACTTCCATAGTTTCACTATGTTAACTCTAAATTTTTACAAGTACATTTTGAGGGAAAACAAGGAGATCAAACCTTTTACATATGTAATTAATAGTTCATTCAATGTTAATTTTTCAAATACTTTACAAATGCATTTTGACGGAAACGAGCAGTCCAAGTTCAACCTCAATACATTAAGGTGCCTTGAAGCAAGAAACTACGAATATAATAGTCACCGTGACACCAAATGAAATATTGAAATGTGCCTTGGAGAAAGAAAAATAGTACCAAGCTATGCCCCTTGCATGATGGGATCTTCAAGGGAAGACTACTTGGTGACAAGTATATTTTTGAAGAAGCTGGCGTCCATGAAAATTGATCAAAACTAAGCACCTATAAGGGTCGAAAAGATTATCATAAAAAATGCTCAAAAAATTCACACAGATGATGAGAACAATACAGCATCCTAGATAATATGTTATATGAGTACACCACAATTATATGAGGACAGTTTTAAGGAAAACAGCTTTGGAAGTTTACATTTCTATAATAGAAAATAGTGTTTCCTTTGAATGCCTATCTAAGGGTATTTTTAAGAGAAGTATGGAAAAGTTCAAAATTTATCTTTTCAAGTTTGGAAAATGGCCTATTATTCAGAAAAACTACCACATTACAGTTGCGGCCTATTGTTTTGGGGAGAGAGGTATACATTTTCATGCAGATCTGATCGCAAAATTAACCATTACAAATTTTAGATTGAAATTGAAAGAGAGAACCTGCACATCATCTAACATTCCGTCTGTACACTCTCCACCAACCACAACCATCTTGTTTCCTACTACAGCTGCAGCATGCTGCTCAACAATACATAACAAGACTCGTCTACTTTAGCTCATTGAAAAAAATCAAGCTTATTTTGTGCGTTTGAAAGTATCTGAAGTGAAACTAAAGTTTTACATTGAATTGAGGTTTTGGTTTGTCTCCAGCAATTGACAAGACCATCCAGCTCTCAGAGCTTCCTGATGTGCAATGGTTAATATCTCGTGGAGCAGATGAACACTGACAATCAGGCTCATCTGCATGGTCAGCAGCAGTCAAGGTGTTTTCACCCTATCAAATACAAGAAGGTTAGTTTCAAACTTTCAATATCAAGCTTCCCCATCCAACATATATAAAGGTGAATGATAAAGTTTTACATTGGAATTGCCAGCTCGCTTGAAAGTCTTTAAAGGACTTTTCGTAGCTTGGGCAGGGTCTGAAAGGTGCACCTTCTTCCTGAAGCAGAAAATAACTCCAAATAGGGTTCATCATTTAGTGGGCATCTCTAAGTCTCCATCTAATCAATGAAAACTTAAAAATAATGGAATCAAAATCAAACCAAAAAGGCTTCCATAGAAAATTTGAAAAGTCATCAAGAAAGAGAAAGTAATATTTATGACCTGAAGAACTAACAACGGGAGATGTCCATAAATCACTGTGAATAATATTAAAAGGCATAGTAGTAAAGGAGAGTTTTGTAATTTACAACTAATTAATGTACATAATATATAATAATCTAATAAAAACAATGAAGTGCATAACACTTTACAAGAGTGAAAAAAAAAACTTAGACCTTTATGTAGTCAAAATATACGATAGAGTGTAAAGCCTATTAATGGGATCTAACCATTAACTTGACCTTTTGATTGAATTAGTCCTCTAACAAGGCAGCGTGAAGAAGATTATGGGTTTGAGTCTCACCAATCTTCCTTGTTAATGTGGGATAGTTACTACTGGTTATGGGACAAATCATGTTGTATCTAAACTACAAGCCCAACGGGCTTTCATATTTGGGACATGATAAGAATATAGAACCTATTGTTCGGATTACCTTAAGCTTTTAGCTGAGTTGGTCTGTTGTCGTTCTATAACTACTTGATAGAGTTGACACATTCCAAATCCTTCTAGTTGTACATATTTTTTATGTTTAACAAGTATTTGATGGGTGAAACACTGAAACCATCCTATTAGTACTAGGCAAGAATAAAACTCTTCATGTGGGACACACTCACACAAATCTTTTCGTTCGTATTGAAGTACTCCCTATAAATTTCAAGGTGGTTTCATCAACTGCGACACGGTTACACGGGTAACCTTAAAACCACAATTTGATTAGAATGTAAATTAGTAATGGTTGATTTAACTGTGAATTTGGGTCAAACAAATTCTGATTTCTCGATGATCAACTACAAATACAACATCACTATGCAATATATGTACTTGAAAACAACAATAAAGCTCCTGCAAATTGACATAATGCAATTCTAAAAATAGAAACAACATAAATTACATACTACCCCCAAAGCATTAAGTTCCTGAAACACAAAATTCATCATCAACCCAAGATATAACATCAAGTAATTACTCAGTAGCAGTTCAGTACTAATGTACTATATGTTTATGTGAAAAATAAACAAGTAGCTTAATGGTAAGAAAGAGAATTAACCTCCCAATATAATCTTGGTTCGCTTTCGCGAAAACCCAAACATTTTCATCAAACTAAGCAGTCAAGCTGAAGTCCAATATCTGAACTAACCTAGAAAAACAACATTAAGTGAATTAGCAAATTAGTAGACACAATTTATAGTATAATCAACTATTTCAAATTAAAGGCAAATTAAATGAGTTACAAGGTAAAATTACTATTATCTACTATTTCAAAAAGGCAAAAATGCACTATTATCAGCAACTAATTAAAGTAAAAAAAGGAATATTCTAAAAGACACATAAACATACTTTTGAAGCTATAAAATCCTAAGATACGACTAAAGTATGTTACTTTTCAAACATGATTACATCAACATAAAAAATAAAGACCCACNCATTACATCAACATAAAAAAAAAAGACCCACAAAATATATGATGCACAATTTACAATTATAAGCAACTACTTTTTAAAAAGTCTAAAATACCTATTAAATTAAACATACATTTAAAGCAACAAAAAACCTTAATTTCTCAAGCATAGAACCTTCGTTTAAAAATTAAAAAACAAAAATAAAAAAATAAACCAGAAGAGAGAATACCTTAAGAAAGCAATCCACAAAAAAGCTGGAAAAAAAAAAAAAAAAACTTCAATAATTTTTTGCAGGAAAAATGATAAAACCAAGAAGAAAGCTAAAACGACATCGTTTAGCAGAACAAAATTAAGATTGGAATTTTATTATTTGGATTTTAGCCGTTGGGTGAGTTTAATTTAATAATGAAGGAAGGAGATAAGCTGTGTTTGGCAGGTGAATAAGGAGGCGTATGTTAGAGGAAGAAGGAAGATAAATTGCTAAAATGCGCCAATTGTGACAGTAGTACAGCACAATGCAGTGGGAAGTGTGATAAATTTTGATAGTTAAGAAAAAAGAAAAGAAAAAAAAATAAAAAAAAAAAAGATGATGAATAAATGGCCATGCAATTAATAAATGTTGCAATGTTTGCGGGACTGTGTTTCATCATTGTACATTTGTATTCAAAAGGGTAATCATGATATGTTGGTATCATGTTATCACGTTTGATGTTCAACCCCATGTGATCTTTGGATTAGTCGAATAAATTAATCAAAACAATTTTAACACAAGTAAGAGATAACTTGTATTGTCTTTATATTATAATACTTATTGTTGTTAAAATTATTTCGACAAATCCGATATTTATGCTTTTAATTATTTTTTTCAAAATGCATGTCAAAATGAAACATTTTGACTTATTGGTAGTAGAGGAGGTATAATGTTATGAATTGTGTCATGGAGTATATATGTGGAAAGAGCTCAAAACTAATCCAAATATCCACAAACTTGATATTTTTGTATCTGAATTGAAAACTTAATGAATGCTGCAAATGTACAACATAAAAAGATATGAGAGGGGATATGGGTTTTGGGTTAAAGTTATGACTTATGAGCTTTCTGGTGAGGGAGTGAGTGAAATTAAGGGTTAGTTTATCCTAAGACTTAAAACTATAATTCAAACCCTGCCACATTAGTTTTCATCTAACTTTTTTACTATCCGGATTTTTAAAAGGCCCTCTACATTTTTACATATCCCTAGACTCTTTCCCAAACCCACAAAAACTATTACATTAACCAAGAAAATGAAAAAAAATACTATTGCAACAAATAGAATTATGTCACGTGTTCAAACCTACCCCACTAGAGTCTTGAAAAATGTTTTGCTTTCCAAAACTCAAACTAAGACTTATCCAAGTCTTGATGTGTTTTATTATACAATTTTTATTAAAGGTTACACTTAAAACTTTGTTCAAGACCTCCTATAAACTTACCTTAAAGCATTAAGATGTGCCGCAAGAAAGAGAGAGGACTTTGGCGAGTTGGGTGTGAGATGTTGACATTTGATTTTAGGATAATCTTTCAAACTATTAGAATTTAATAAGTTCAATATTTTATAGGTATTGAAAAAAAAGCAATTGATATTATTAAGGTTTTTTTTTCCAAAGCTAAAATTATAAGTAAACCAAACTTTGAAACATAAGTAAACCAATCTAGTCTAATTTAGTTGCTAATCTTGGTAATGTGCTCTAATTTCACTTTCAATTCTTCAATTTCATTTCATATAATTCTTTTAATTAGTTATTGTTAAAATACAAGAGTCATTATCTAATACCTTAGGGTTATATAATGAATTAAGTTTGCTTACTTAACGTTTACCTTAACTACGTTACTCATCAATGGTATCTTGTGCAATTTTTAAAACCCTTAGGGTTACTCCATGAATTACTTGGTGAATTTTACAAACCTTGAGGGTATCTGGTGAAAAATTTGTATTACTTATTAACTTAGAAGATATTCCATTTGTATGTGAACAACTTATTATAGTGGAAAATCATATTATGCGTATAGTGACACCCTTTTCATGTTGAATGTAGATATCAAGTGTGATGTACAACCATGAAAATGTAAGCAGGGTTGTGTAGACTTGTACATGAGGATCAATGACTTCAATCTATGTACTTAGTGAAAAGGTAGATATATAATTCATAGATAAGGCTAGAACATATTTGCATTAATCTTGATTTAATGATCATAAAGGACAAACTCAATTTCCAAGTAAAATCTTGCAAATGAACATGTCGCTACAAATGCTTATGTTTTTATGTAGAACAAAAGTATAAATGATCTCTTTCTTTTAATTTATCGTGCCACACGTCGATTTTCTACCCTAGCCTTGTAACAACATACAACATGCCATCGTCTTTGATACTCTATTATACTCAATATTTTTGTTCTGTAAGGTTTTTATGCTTTTATCCATTGTTTTATTTTTAACTGAAGATGTTAACTGTTTAATTAATAATAATAGTTTGATATAAAGTATAACATAAATCTTATATTATTTAATGTTTTACTATTCAAAATTATAGATTGTGTTTTTTTTTTATATACATGTACTGTTTTATTACATAACATAAATGTTATATAACATTTTTTTCACTAATTAAAGTTATATATTTTTTCAACATGGGTATATGAATGCAACATATAATGCAACAATTTGACATTCAAGCAATCCAAGTTCTACACTTTAAATTTCTGTACCAAATTCATATTTTGGTGTCAATATTATTACTTAGATATATATTTTTTTAATTTTGGTTATATTCTTTTATCCTAGGTTAATGTGTTGTATTAGTTAATGTTCTACAAACTATACTTATCGTTTTGTTTTCTATATTGTTCTGTTAAAAAAACATTATTGTTTTGTAATATCATAATATCGTCAATATTTTATAAAAAAAATATTTGATGTTTTATTTTGGCAAAAACAGGTGTATATCTCTTGATAAACACCCGGGAGCACAGTCCCCGGATTACTGTTTTAATTATTTACTTGCTACATTTCCCTTAAATAGAAGTTCTATTTACTTGCTACATTACTACTTTGGGGGTCCAATATGAGAATTGTTATTTTATCACCATTTTGTACTTTTAATCCTACCCACCCCACTAAAATCTCCCAACCATCTATTTTTATATTATTTAAATATGTGCGTGGTTTTACAATAAAAATGACATACCTAAAAATTTGGTCTAATTTGCTATGTAGCAAGTAAAAAATAATGGAGGTAGTATTAAAAAAAGAAAAAGAAAAAGAACAAACTTACTTGGAAGTTGGTATTCTCGTCCCCAATTGAGTTTAAACGACTAAAAATACAAAGTAAAAAATTTATCCCTCATTTAAATCATCGAGTTGAATTTAAAATAAGAACAAGATTTTTGTAGTGGTAGAATTATGGTCTGTTGGCTATAATGTATACCAAGGTATACGGCGATACCAGCATCATATAATTTAAGAGTCAATAAACCCCCGCTAGTAATGACTAAAATTCGACAACATACACAATGAACAAATGATGATGACTTCGAGAAACAAACTCGAAAATCATGGTGTAGAAAATCTTTCAAGTTTCAACTTAGTGAACCTGGTCCTAGGGGCTTGCTTGAAACTACATAGAGCCTTCTTTGAATCAACTTAGTGAACCTGGTCCTAGGGGCTTGCTTGAAACTGTTGACCCTAGGGGTTTTGATGGTGACAAACACATACTACTAATGGGTTACTTGTTTGATGTCAAGATAAATATATATTAGTAGCCGTTGTACCAACCGAAGAACTTGTCTCAAGTTCAGATGTCTCAAGTACGTATCGAAATAATTAATACGTAATTCAAAAGATATATACACTTGAGAATATTCAGAGAATATATGACAACAAGACTTCAAAGTATATTCTGAGAAGATATGGAAGATATATTCTAAGAAGATACCATAAAAGGTCTTTGAATATATTTGGAAAAGATATATACAAGATTATGGTAACATATCTATGAAGAAAAGAAGAATGTGAATTTAGATGGAGAATTGATCTAAATTCACTTTATGAAGAATATTCACCAAGATATTGGTGAGATATGAAGCGTGAAAACAAGGAAGGAAATCAGAGAAACCCTACTTGTAACTTCACTATAAATACTGAAGATCAGAAAAGAAGAAATACAACCAAGACTTATGTACTTTATTGGAAGCATACAAGACTAGGTACAAGAGTCAGTTGTACTAGGATTGTGTTCAACTTTATGAGTCTGTAATCTGGAGTTCAGGGGAACAAGTTCAAGGGAATAAGTACTGAGTTGTACTTAGAGAATAGAGAAGTACCGAGTTGTACTTAGAGAATTGAGAAGTACTGAGTTGTACTTAGAGAATAGAGAAGTACTGAGTTGTACTTAGAGAATAGAGAAGGCCGGTCAAGCCACCAAGAGAGAAAGAGAAAGAGAATAGGGAAGAACTTATTCAGGGGGAACTAGTTCAGGGGGAACAAAGTACTGAGTGGTACTTAGAGAAGTCCGTACTAACTAGGATTATAACAGAGTCGTTGGCCCTAGTTAGTAAAAAGAGAATTGAGTCAAAATTCTTAGTGGTCGGAGTTTTTTTCCTTCCTAATAGGCCTAGAAAAGGTTTCCTCGCTAAAATCGCGTGTTCTCTACTTGTCTCTCACTCTCTCTATACTTATCTCTACTTTACTTGTCTCTAGTTTAATTATTATTGTTTGTCAAAACTAACAGAAACTATATAATATAGAGCCTTCTTTGAACGACAATTGCGACATACGTGATTCGGATAATCAAAATTCACAAATCCTTAGATCGTTCCATGAATTCCGTTTCTGAATCAAATCTTTAGTCTTGTAATTAGCTTAATCCATACGACCTTTTTCTTTGACCGTGGATTTACTTGCCTTATGTACAAAGTACAAACATTGCCACATTTCCAACTTTAAACAGGTTCTATTAAACACGGATCACATTAACATTGAAGGTGATAAAACCTAACAAATTGCTTTCATTTATCAGAATTTACAAGACAGCTGCTGTAGAAAATAGCCAGCAACCTACAATGAATATACATTTCTCACCCTCAATCCTCACACATCTTACACTTGATAAAGAAAAGGAAAAAAAGGGGAAACTACAATCAAATTACAAGAATCAGATTTGAGAGAGGGGCTAGAAAAAGAATCAATGAAAACAACTGAGCCTCTGCACCCGGACCTTTAATATTAGTCCAAGATTCATAGCTTCTTAGATCAGCACAAAATCGTGTGTATGAACAAAACAGTTGGAGAGAAACTTGAGGATTACATGACTTGCAGAAGTATGATTATCAACTTTAAGAGATTAGTGAACCTAGGTCACTCTCAACTCCAACGCTTGACTTATCAGCTGTACGGACATTGTAGCGTTCATATACTCTTGCTCGATTTTCGGACCACCACTGTTCTGCTTGCTTTTCACTAAACCTTTTCCGGCTGAGATAAAAAGGTAAAACACAAAATAATTTAATTTTAAACAGTGATATGGATTAAGCACAGGCATAGACTACTGACTAGTATAATATCATTAGTGTATTTAAAGGACCTGAAATAAACAAATCGACACAATAGAGAAAAACAGGACAAGAGAGAAAACATGCTCACCTAAAACGAACTCTTTTTAGATCCTTGATACCTCCTGGTAAAGAGACAAATGTAATATATACACCAGGCTCATCCTGTTCGACCCATTCGTTCTCTGGACGGGGTTCACCTTCTCGAGTTCTATTCCCATTTCTGGTTACCTCTGAGCTAACTACTCTACTTTGAAGTGAACTACGGCTACTAGGGGTGGCTGACCCATTTGAAAGCACTGGACCATTTAAACCATTTGAGTCTGCCAGAAGGCTAGATAACTGGTCACTACACTGATCAATTGAGGAATTAGTGACATCAGCGAAAGTAGGGGTGGAGGACAGTGATGGAAAAGAGGGAGATTTGCTGTTTCGTGTCGCTCCAACAGGCAGCCTCTCAGCCATCTCTTTAAGCTGTTTCAATAGCAAGAAAGATATGGAACTCATCAATGCCAAATCAGTGAAATCACGTCTATAATCAGTCTACAGTAGCAACAGTAACTATCATAATTTTTTGTGATTCAAAAGTAAAACACATAGCATGAGTCACTCGCACACAAGACTCGAAGATAGTTTATGCATGAGCCACTCAAAATACAAAGAGTAATGAGACAGAGAAATTCAGATACCTGAGCAGTTAGTGATTTGATAACTTCCTTGGCTGCTTTGCATTTTGCAGTCTCCTCACTTGCTATTGCTACTGCCTCTTTTAGTTGTTTATTAGCCTTTTCTAATTCAGCTTCTTGAACCTGAGCTTTGCGAGTGAGGTTGTCCACCTATAAAAAAGAAACAGGGTATAAAATGATCACATTGACAAAAGTCACAATATGCTCCACAATTAATAGGTTGCACAGAATGGAGCTCACAATCACAATACTCGATTCAAGCAGCTTTTAAGGGCTTGGTGATAAATCAGCCTCATTTTCATAACGATTCATGAACTCAATATATTTTTTTAAATGCAAGAGAATTCTACAAGAATTGTGCAAGCAGCTACATGATATAATACATACTTCGTACAAAGTCCAGAAGCCTCACATTCACTAGTATATAAAAATAATATAGAATTCTAGGTCTCAAATTTTTACAAGTAATATATTTGACTTTAACTTTATCTTTTAGAAATGCTAAAGAATCCAGAAATAAAGACCAAAATAAGAAATTTTCTACCCAAAATTTGATTTCAGAGTAAAAGCATAAACGAGGGTCAACTCCATCATAAGCATGCATAACATCCAACACATCCATCACAAGAAAAAAAACACTTAGCAGTATCTTTTATGAAAGCAATGATGTCAAACAAAGGGGTGATTGTGAATCCAAACAGATAAGCAAAGCTCCATACCTGCGCCTTCAATCGAACAGCCTCGTCACTAAGGCCATCATTAGTCATCTTGGCATCATCAACAGTCAATTTCGGAGACATGAGTCCTGAGAGGGTTGGGGTAGGTGTTGTTGAGCGAGGTGGACTTGGCCATCTAGATATTGGTGAAGTGGCTCGTGAAACTATTCTGGATCCTGGAACTGAAGCGGAGAAAAATTTCTTCGATGACCCAAACATGGGGTTAAAAGATTTAGAGATATTAGCTCCCCATTGTGAACCCCCATTTGATACAGGTGATACACGACTGCTATCATATTCAAATTTCTTATTTTTCTTAGAACGAATATCCAAGGACTCCATTGAAGAGTATCTTACAAGCTGACCGTGGGATCCAGAATCAAGCTCTTTGTGGTGATGGTGTTTGAATAATTTGAGGTAAGCTCTTTCTCGAAATCCTTTAGGCAGCAACAAGCTCATGGAGCCCTCAGTTATTGTTGTGGACAGCACATATAGCTTTATGTGTGAATCAAGCAGTCAACTTTGATGGCACAGCAGCCACAGCCTTTTGATTGACAGACTGACAGTTTCGCCACTCATTACACTGCTATCGTCATCCAGCAATTTGACTGACAAATAACGATAATTTATCTTATGAACACCCATGATGAACTAATGGTTTATATAACTCAGGGTGACAGGATGTAGAGCTATTCGGTATCCATCGGAACTGTAGGATTCCTAAGTTTTGATTCTATGTCAGATAAATTAGAGGCCAGCTTCTCTAGCATATTAATTCCTTGCACACCTTGTGCCTCAAAATATCCTACCAAAAACAAGAGAGCAGCTTGGTTGATGACACTGCTCCAATCGAAAGGAGCATTCCCATTCTTACTGTCAATTTTATTTATAAAATCACCTACACTATTTGAGAGCATTGAAGTGTTAGTTATGCTCCAATGAGAGAGAACGGCAGCAGCAAAACCAGAGAGCTTGTTGTTTGGCAATAACATAACAGCACCAACAATTTCTGGTGTGGGAGCACACAAACTACATAATTCTAGAAGACCTCTAACAGCAATACCATAAGCCTTTGAATCAAAATCAAATGAAAAGAAGCAGTCTAAAAGCAACTTCTCCACTGGAAACTCAGATACTGTGAGCTCCGATCTAATCAGGCCCCAAAGTTTGTGTTGATCTACCTGCTTCCAGTCAATCGACCTTCTAATGAGTCGAAGAACTTTATTAACATCTTTACCAAATATAGCAAACCTTTTCAATCCCAAGTTGATTTGCATTGATATAAGATCAGCGTCTTCCAGCTGACTGACAAGTAACAGGATTACATATTCATCACTATGTGATAGATCAGGAAGATAAGCAAAGACGGTGTTAAAGATCACCTCAAAACTTTTGCTATTCCACAATGAGCTCGACAGCACATCAAATGAGAGGATCTTACCAGGAGCTGTATCTACTTCTTTACTTGCATCATTTCTAGCATGTTTAAGCATATCTCTATAAGAGGTGAAAGCATCATCAATTATCTTAGAGATCAAACTTTCATCAACTGCAGGAGTAGATGTAGTTGTTTTATTTACATGATCCACGCTTTCAGATTTACTTGCAAAATATCCTTCAATGTGGTACTTCAGCAAGGGCATCTTTATGTAATTGATCTCACTGGTAAAATTGCCTCCATAGCCTGCTTCATGTGCTTCATGTGCAAGTCTCAATGCATATGACAACAATCGGGATCCAACGAAACAGCCATTACTTGACCACCATAATAGCATCTCTCTAACTCGCTGGTCTTGGGTTACAACAAAGCTACGAATAACTGCAGCTGTTACAGATTGAACTTCATCATCGGCATCATCACTGTTTGGGAGACCTCCAAAATGTGAAAATAACTTGTAGCCAGCCAGTTCAATTTCCTTTTTTAATTCACATGCTAAAAATTCAGAGCTAATATGACCAGACTTTTCTTCATTGCCAAGCCTTGTGCAAAAATGAAGAATTTTTATCACTAATTGTTGGCCCATCCTATATGAGCTTTTCATTACCTCTCCAACTTTTCCTATCATAATTGCAAAATCACCATCTTGACCCACACTATTGTCTCTGGAGGCACTGACTGATGAATCAATAACTTTTGGTAAAGAGATGCACTGTGCATTCAACTCAACATTTTCAGGACATACAGGTACAGCCTGTACAGGTAATCCAGGAGATAAACGTGCTTCAGTTTTCAAATCAGAGGGATTAGGTAAAGTATGGAATGGCATATCAGATGATGGGTTTTCAAGTGGCTGAGGCTCTTTAGATACTTCAGATTGGACCTTGAACATAAAGTTTTGAAGCAGCTCTTTGACAAAAGGGGACAGCAGGTTGCAAGAAGTTAAAATGTCAATGGAGCTGATCACTCCTTTGTTAACTAGCATCCTCATAGCAGATGAAACGCCTTTGCGTATAACATTTTTCCTATCCATATCATAGTTTTCTACAACTAGTAACAAGAACTCTAAAAGAGAATTGGTCATATGAATGTATTTAGGTATAGAGTTCACCAATAACAACATTGCAGGCTCAACATTCATAAAGCTGTCCACCTTTTCATCAAAGAAAAGCCAATCATAAAACAAGGTCAACTTCACGTTAGCTTCAATGTATTTCTTCGTACATAATTTCAACAACCAACCAATAATAGCCCACCTCGGAACCACATCTGATTGAAGTATTTCATTGGTGGGATGGTGAGCACAGCAAATGAAACGAACAATGTCGGCGATAAGAGTCTCTCTCTCAGGCACAAAAAGGAACTTCCTCGCAAACCATACCTGGTGCCTTCCCTGAGACCCCAGCTTCACATGAGTAAGCAAAAACCGCAGCTGAGTCTCCATTTCAGGAGTTATTCTAAGTAAAAAGTACTTACTCGACGTCCTCAAACCATGTATATGAGATATATCAGAAAACTCACAAGCCCCAAACGAACCAGGATTCAACAACAAATCCTTCCACACAGCTCGAAACTCGGGAATGTGAACCAAATCCTGTAAAAGCCGGACTAAATCCCTCCCAATCATCAAGCACAACTGAAACTGCTCCCTCAACATCCTAACACAAAACCCAATCTCCTTCTTCTTCAACTCTACCGACCTAGGACTACGCGGTAACCGATAATGATCAGCCAACAGCCTAAGATAAGTATACAAAGCACTAGACAAAACACTAGGTTCCTCATCCAAAATCAAACCCCATTTAGACAAAAACAAACTAACAACCTCAAAACTCAACCACATATTGGCATCACTAAAATCCCCACCAACAATTTGCCTCAAAAGCGAAACCAAAAGACAATCAAACCCAACCCCAGAAACATCAATCATAACAGAAACAACCCAAATTAACTGAACTTTAGGATTTTCCAACATCTTAGAATACAAATTATCAACAACTTGGGACATTAAATTGATAAATAAAGAATACCCATCATTGACAATGGCATGTAAATACTTAATATGGGTTTTAGCTAAATGGGGTTCACATAAAACACCAAAAGCAATTGCCTTGTTTAGGGTTAAGTAATGTTCGGATGAAGGGATAATTAAGTTTAATGGGGGCGTTAATTTAGGTTTAAAAAGGGTGTAAGCTTCAATTAGAGAGAGTTGTAATTGATTTGGGGCTTCATGTGAGGCTAAAGTTATCAACTTTGAAGCCATAATTGTGGGAAATTAGAGCATTAATGTATATATGATTGAAAAGTGAAGAAGATTATAGAAAATTTGAAGTGAATAGTAGCTGAATTACCTCGTTGTTTTGGTAGACAATAAGCTCAAACATGGCGGTTTCCCAGAAGAAGATGGAGTTAGTGAAAAGAGAGAAAGTTTGACAACTGTAAATTCTACACTGTTGAGAATTTTGTGTTAACTAGCAACAACAGCATCCAAACTAATTAGATTACAGATTGAACAACAATAACTAAATTGATTTGATCAACAAACTTTAATTTCAAAATTCAATTAATTATAAACTAACATTAACAACAATAAGCAATGAATTAATTGATTTGATGCTTTGTGCAGCAATTTGCTAGTGATAAGAATCTTTTAAGAATTTGGAGCTTTTGCTGACTTTTGGGGGAAACTTTCGATTTAGCCCTAGTTCTGAGGAAAACGTACCCGAAGAATGTTCAAATTTATGTCGTCTAATTTAACTTTAAGGAATAATAACGTTATGCTATTTTAATCAAATTAACAAAACGAAAACTAAAAATTTGATAAAACAAAATGCAAAAAAAATTCTCATTAAAAAAAAAATAATTACTATGGCAGTCCTTTACTTTTTTATATTGTCAACGGCAGTCTTGTGGTTTTCTTTTTTTTATCAACGGTAGTTCTAAGTTTTCAATCCTTATTTTATTTTATTTTTTTTGGTGTTAGGGAGCCACAAGGGCAGGGATGAGAATCGATCTCAAGATCTCCTGAAACCGGGAGGGAAGCTTTTACCACTTGAGCTACCCCTCACTCTCGCAATCCTTATTTAAACTAGTTGTGACATCGCGCGCTAAGCGCGCGGTGCCCCAAAATAATGATGCCAATGCCAATAATGTGAGTCTCTTATGAACGTTCATGCGTTTTTGTTACATTAAATCAATGTTCTATTTGCATGAAAAGTATTTAATGATTACACTTGTGATGAGTAAATTTTATAACATTCAAATACAAAATTTAGATAATAAGATATTATGAAGCAATCATCAAGAACACAAATGTTCAATACATATGGTTTCTTGTTCAACTATCATTATATACATATAATTATGCATACGTTTAATAACCTACAATTATGTATGACAAAATACCCAATACCTATGTAATTATCAAATAACAATACATATTTAGTACATCTTGTAAGTAGTTACAAAAAACTCCAAACAAGCACTTGTCAAAAACTCATTACAAAGTAACCGGAAAGATCATCCATCTTCAATGTTCTTATATTAGGCACATTGCATTGCTAAACATCGGTGCCACTAATAGCATATCTTAGGCAGGCTTAATGTTCTTAATTTGTTGATGGCTCACTTGCTCTCCTATAAAAAAAGTGAGATGCATATTTTGATACGCCCAATATGAAAGTAGAAAACCCAAGCAAACTTAATAAATATATGATCCTTCAGCCAACTAATGTGTTCATGATCAGGCATTATTCATCTATGCAAATTGAAACAAACTTAATAATCATGATGTAAAACAGAACTTGAAATCATATTAAACTTGGCTTAAAAGACCCAAACTTGATTATAATGTCAAACATCCCATGACCAGTGGCAGATCCAAGAATTCGAGAATAGGGGTACAAAAGTATAACCATAAAATGATAATTATATAGCATGTCTATTTTTGGTTAATATATATGACACTCTTTTTTGCCATCACTTCCAAAGGCAAATTTGCTAATGGACAAGCTTGATAATTATCTAAAGTTATAGAATTTTCGATAGGTAAGGAGTAAAATAATTATAGTACGAAGTAATTATTTGGTATCTTATATGGTGTATTATTTATCTACTTGAGATTAATTATAAGCTAAGAGGCAAATAAATTGCTCTTTCTTTTGAAAGGAAAAAAAAAAAGCAAGCAAAATATGAAATAGGCAAAAGGAAAAAATTAGAAAATTGATGGAACTTGGCTACAATGGGACTTGAACCTGCAACCTCTCCATTAACTACTATAAATAGTGTGTTACCTAAACACTAAAGCAAGGATGTAGTTTTGTTTCTATTCCCATCATTAATGAATATATACTGTTTTAATGAAACAATTTCTTGAAACAATTTCTGGGAAATGGGGGTACAACTGTACTCTAGAATACCCCCTTGGATTTGCCCCTATCCATGATCAATTGACCATAAATCCATTCCAAGAAACCAACTAAGAAGATTATAATCAACTAATGAATTTGTAACTGATCAGGTGTTCTCAGTCTCATCCGTGTAAGAATTAGGAACTTTCTTCCGCATAACTTACCTAGCTAAACCAAGGACTATTTCCTATGCTTCTTTACGTAGTATTTGTTTTTCCACCATATAACCTCGATCTCTTCACTATAAATCATACTTTTCTCACTGCAACCAAGGGAGGGAAATTATAAATAACTTGATAAGGTGCTTTCTAAACAATTGAGAAAATAAAGCTATGTATTTTGATCTTCCTAAGATATTCAAGACAAAATCTTATTCATTTATCACGTATATGTGGATGTAGTAACAATTAAGGGCTCAAAACTACCTCACATACGAAGCTATAACTTTACGATTCCCTGCAAGAGATCAACTTTGGTGCATCTTCAAGCATGACCATAATTTTTCCAACTTCAAATATCTGTCCTGAGATCATAATTCCAATTTTGTCTTTTAGAATATTCTTATGAAATTACTAAATCTTAGTACTAATTCAGAATTTCAAACACAGATAATGTAATCTTCCATAACATAAAACTATATTACTAAATATGTTATTTAATATACACACATCAATCATTAAAACAAAGGCTGATGAGAAATCAATTACAAAAGAGCAAAAAATTGCAATGAATTTTCACACCTATTATTCAAGATATTCATTACAGAAATTTGACTACTATCCTACACATGACAAAAATATTGAGCAAGACGATCAATATGCTCTCTTTTCTAAATTGATCAACTATCGATCAAACAAAAACAGAAAACAATATTTTATCGAATTCAAGGGATTTATGTTGTGCAAGTTTTGTAACTTAATAGAATCAATGATATAGCTAATTTTTTTTAGGGTGTCTATTATCCTTTACTAATAATAGACAAACCTCATAAATGCGTTTACCAATTTTAGCTATTCAAAGAATAGTAAGAGCTCATGATGTATTATGTAACAAATTCATGTCAAAGCTTTCAGCGTTTTCATGCATATTAATGTAATGGTGGCTTCATTGATTATTATTTCTTTGTTTGACATCTTATTGTTTTAATTTGATTGACCTGCAATAACCTCCATCAACCTCAAAGAAGTTTGTATAGTCATCCTCGCTCGAGGAATGTCTGTGTAATCAAAAGGGAGGGCATGCATATAACAACCAAAAGTAAAGCATGAAAGAATAGCTCACCGCACAATACCTCAAAAAAGAGAAAGGATAGGGAGAAAAAGTGTACTTATTGATACCCCGTTGCCTTAATATAGTATTAAGTACCTTTAGCAGAGACTGAATGTTATTTGTGCTTTGCCTATCAGAAATCAAAGCAGTTGGTTGCAAAGAAACCGTGCAGCAATAGCTTAGCTCGACTTTAAAAAACCTTTGCACCAAAGAATCCGTAGATTCCTTTGTAGGCTCATCAGGGTTGGTAGCACTACCATATGAGCAAACATTACTATCAGGGTCAATTTTCTCGAAATCATACTTGTAGATGACACCAAAGAAACAGGAAATTACCTCAGTTCAAATGACTCTTCACACACTACAATAAACTCAAAAAATTCTTGCGGCAGAGGACCAACAGTATAACTATTGTCCTTTCCATCAAATGCAAATCTTCTTGCATTTAAAATAGATGAGTAAGTCAAGAATAGCTTATCAATAATTTTTCTTCGTGTAGAATTGCTTGCAATTGATGAATCCTCAGCAGCTATCTTAACTTCTTTTTTTTTTTTTTTGGTAAAATGTAAGAATTTTATTACCAAAAAGGAAATAATTACAACCCATCAGCCTACTAAGGCAAAACTGACTCAGTTTTGCTCAAAGCAGCCACAAACATTCAACTATACAAGCACAAAACTTGACCTATACAATGAGGAACAAAAAACCAGCCAAAAGAAACCACGAGCAGCACAGNCAAAACAAACCACAAGCAGCACAGGTTTGCTGCACTACAGCAAATAGAACCTGAGACCCGCAAATAGAACCTGAGACTCCCAAATAGCCAAAACAACCAAAACTGCACCCAATCCACCTCACAGCAGCAACTCAGCAGAACAGCCAAAATATCAACCTTCAACATAGGATGCCTGCAAGAACAAAATCAAAGCAACCACAGCAGTAAACTACCAAACAGCAGCAGCAGCCAAACAACCAGCAACACAGCCACAATATCAAAGCATCCCTTCCACTACATTTGCACACAGTCTAAACAAAAACTCCCAAACAGGATAGCAGCACAGCCACAGCCAAACATAATTGCAGCAACATAGCAACCACAGCCACAAAACACAACAAGCAAAGCTGCTCCACAGTTCAAAGCCAGCAGAATAGCACATAAGCAAAAAGACAGCCTATATGAATTGCAGCAACCACCCTTCACCAAAGCAGCAAGCCCAAAAACAGTAAGCAACACTGCCAACACACCAACCCTGCCACAAAACAACAAACAGCCCCAACACAACACAACTGCAGCAGCACAAACAAATGCAACCAGAAATGAACTCCCAAACTCAGCATTTCACCCCTTCCTCCACACAACTTGCACCCAACCTTAAAATGTCCAAGTAACCACTTCCCACCACATCACAAAGACCAGAAATCCAGGCAACACATCTTTTAAAACAACACTGCCACAACCGGATGACCGGATTACTGTTTTAATTATTTACCGTTTTAAATATTTACTTGCTACATTTCCCTTAAATAGAAGTTCTATTTACTTGCTACATTACTACTTTGGGGGTCCAATATGAGAATTGTTATTTTATCACCATTTTGTACTCTTAATCCTACCAACCCCACTAAAATCTCCCAACTATCTATTTTTATATTATTTAAATATGTGCGTGGTTTTACAACAAAAATGACATACCTAAAAATTTGGTCTAATTTGCTATGTAGCAAGTAAAAAATAATGGAGGTAGTATTAAAAAAAGAAAAAGAAAAAGAACAAACTTACTTGGAAGTTGGTATTCTCGTCCCCAATTGAGTTTAAGCGACTAAAAATACAAAGTAAAAAATTTATCCCTCATTTAAATCATCGAGTTGAGTTTAAAATAAGAACAAGATTTTTGTAGTGGTAGAATTATGGTCTGTTGGCTATAATGTATACCAAGGTATACGGCAATACCAGCATCATATAATTTAAGAGTCAATAAACCCCCGCTAGTAATGACTAAAATTCGACAACATACACAATGAACAAATGATGATGACTTCGAGAAACAAACTCGAAAATCATGGTGTAGAAAATCTTTCAAGTTTCAACTTAGTGAACCTGGTCCTAGGGGCTTGCTTGAAACTACATAGAGCCTTCTTTGAATCAACTTAGTGAACCTGGTCCTAGGGGCTTGCTTGAAACTGTTGACCCTAGGGGTTTTGATGGTGACAAACACATACTACTAATGGGTTACTTGTTTGATGTCAAGATAAATATATATTAGTAGCCGTTGTACCAACCGAAGAACTTGTCTCAAGTTCAGATGTCTCAAGTACGTATCGAAATAATAAATACGTAATTCAAAAGATTTATACACTTGAGAATATTCAGAGAATATATGACAACAAGACTTCAAAGTATATTCAAAGAAGATATGGAAGATATATTCTAAGAACATATCATAAAAGATCTTTGAATATATTTGGAAAAGATATATACAAGATTATGGTAACATATCTATGAAGAAAAGAAGAATGTGAATTTAGATGGAGAATTGATCTAAATTCACTTTATGAAGAATATTCACCAAGATATTGGTGAGATATGAAGCGTGAAAACAAGGAAGGAAATCAGAGAAACCCTACTTGTAACTTCACTATAAATACTGAAGATCAGAAAAGAAGAAATACAACCAAGACTTATATACTTTATTGGAAGCATACAAGACTAGGTACAAGAGTCAGTTGTACTAGGATTGTGTTCAACTTTATGAGTCTGTAATCTGGAGTTCAGGGGAACAAGTTCAAGGGAATAAGTACTGAGTTGTACTTAGAGAATAGAGAAGTACCGAGTTGTACTTAGAGAATTGAGAAGTACTGAGTTGTACTTAGAGAATAGAGAAGTACTGAGTTGTACTTAGAGAATAGAGAAGGCTGGTCAAGCCACCAAGAGAGAAAGAGAAAGAGAATAGAGAAGAACTTATTCAGGGGGAACTAGTTCAGGGGGAACAAAGTACTGAGTGGTACTTAGAGAAGTCCGTACTAACTAGGGTTATAACAGAGTCGTTGGCCCTAGTTAGTAAAAAGAGAATTGAGTCAAAATTCTTAGTGGTCGGAGTTTTTTTCCTTCCTAATGGGCCTAGAAAAGGTTTCCTCGCTAAAATCGCGTGTTCTCTACTTGTCTCTCACTCTCTCTATACTTGTCTCTACTTTACTTGTCTCTAGTTTAATTATTATTGTTTGTCAAAACTAACAGAAACTATATAATATAGAGCCTTCTTTGAACGACAATTGCGACATACGTGATTCGGATAATCAAAATTCACAAATCCTTAGATCGTTCCATGAATTCCGTTTCTGAATCAAATCTTTAGTCTTGTAATTAGCTTAATCCATACGACCTTTTTCTTTGACCGTGGATTTACTTGCCTTATGTACAAAGTACAAACATTGCCACATTTCCAACTTTAAACAGGTTCTATTAAACACGGATCACATTAACATTGAAGGTGATAAAACCTAACAAATTGCTTTCATTTATCAGAATTTACAAGACAGCTGCTGTAGAAAATAGCCAGCAACCTACAATGAATATACATTTCTCACCCTCAATCCTCACACATCTTACACTTGATAAAGAAAAGGAAAAAAAGGGGAAACTACAATCAAATTACAAGAATCAGATTTGAGAGAGGGGCTAGAAAAAGAATCAATGAAAACAACTGAGCCTCTGCACCCGGACCTTTAATATTAGTCCAAGATTCATAGCTTCTTAGATCAGCACAAAATCGTGTGTATGAACAAAACAGTTGGAGAGAAACTTGAGGATTACATGACTTGCAGAAGTATGATTATCAACTTTAAGAGATTAGTGAACCTAGGTCACTCTCAACTCCAACGCTTGACTTATCAGCTGTACGGACATTGTAGCGTTCATATACTCTTGCTCGATTTTCGGACCACCACTGTTCTGCTTGCTTTTCACTAAACCTTTTCCGGCTGAGATAAAAAGGTAAAACACAAAATAATTTAATTTTAAACAGTTGATATGGATTAAGCACAGGCATAGACTACTGACTAGTATAATATCATTAGTGTATTTAAAGGACCTGAAATAAACAAATCGACACAATAGAGAAAAACAGGACAAGAGAGAAAACATGCTCACCTAAAACGAACTCTTTTTAGATCCTTGATACCTCCTGGTAAAGAGACAAATGTAATATATACACCAGGCTCATCCTGTTCGACCCATTCGTTCTCTGGACGGGGTTCACCTTCTCGAGTTCTATTCCCATTTCTGGTTACCTCTGAGCTAACTACTCTACTTTGAAGTGAACTACGGCTACTAGGGGTGGCTGACCCATTTGAAAGCACTGGACCATTTAAACCATTTGAGTCTGCCAGAAGGCTAGATAACTGGTCACTACACTGATCAATTGAGGAATTAGTGACATCAGCGAAAGTAGGGGTGGAGGACAGTGATGGAAAAGAGGGAGATTTGCTGTTTCGTGTCGCTCCAACAGGCAGCCTCTCAGCCATCTCTTTAAGCTGTTTCAATAGCAAGAAAGATATGGAACTCATCAATGCCAAATCAGTGAAATCACGTCTATAATCAGTCTACAGTAGCAACAGTAACTATCATAATTTTTTGTGATTCAAAAGTAAAACACATAGCATGAGTCACTCGCACACAAGACTCGAAGATAGTTTATGCATGAGCCACTCAAAATACAAAGAGTAATGAGACAGAGAAATTCAGATACCTGAGCAGTTAGTGATTTGATAACTTCCTTGGCTGCTTTGCATTTTGCAGTCTCCTCACTTGCTATTGCTACTGCCTCTTTTAGTTGTTTATTAGCCTTTTCTAATTCAGCTTCTTGAACCTGAGCTTTGCGAGTGAGGTTGTCCACCTATAAAAAAGAAACAGGGTATAAAATGATCACATTGACAAAAGTCACAATATGCTCCACAATTAATAGGTTGCACAGAATGGAGCTCACAATCACAATACTCGATTCAAGCAGCTTTTAAGGGCTTGGTGATAAATCAACCTCATTTTCATAACGATTCATGAACTCAATATATTTTTTTAAATGCAAGAGAATTCTACAAGAATTGTGCAAGCAGCTACATGATATAATACATACTTCGTACAAAGTCCAGAAGCCTCACATTCACTAGTATATAAAAATAATATAGAATTCTAGGTCTCAAATTTTTACAAGTAATATATTTGACTTTAACTTTATCTTTTAGAAATGTTAAAGAATCCAGAAATAAAGACCAAAATAAGAAATTTTCTACCCAAAATTTGATTTCAGAGTAAAAGCATAAACGAGGGTCAACTGCATCATAAGCATGCATAACATCCAACACATCCATCACAAGAAAAAAAACACTTAGCAGTATCTTTTATGAAAGCAATGATGTCAAACAAAGGGGTGATTGTGAATCCAAACAGATAAGCAAAGCTCCATACCTGCGCCTTCAATCGAACAGCCTCGTCACTAAGGCCATCATTAGTCATCTTGGCATCATCAACAGTCAATTTCGGAGACATGAGTCCTGAGAGGGTTGGGGTAGGTGTTGTTGAGCGAGGTGGACTTGGCCATCTAGATATTGGTGAAGTGGCTCGTGAAACTATTCTGGATCCTGGAACTGAAGCGGAGAAAAATTTCTTCGATGACCCAAACATGGGGTTAAAAGATTTAGAGATATTAGCTCCCCATTGTGAACCCCCATTTGATACAGGTGATACACGACTGCTATCATATTCAAATTTCTTATTTTTCTTAGAACGAATATCCAAGGACTCCATTGAAGAGTATCTTACAAGCTGACCGTGGGATCCAGAATCAANGCAAGCTGACCGCGGGATCCAGAATCAAGCTTTTCCTCTCTCTCACTTGGGTCAGACCCCTGATTCACAATTCCTCTTCTACTGGCAGAAGAGTGGGTTGGTACATTAGTTGCAACTATTTTCCTTAGTTTAGCAAGACAATTATCGCAAACACGATAAGGTTTGTTTGGATTAGGCGCCATGGAAGCCTTAAGAGACTTCTTACTACTGCACGAGTGACAAAAAAGAAGCCCACAATTGTAACAGTTATGACGTTTCCTTTTGAAGTTAAACGGCAGGCGACATCCAGAGCACATAGACTGATCAACACCAGAGATCCACTTATGCAGGCAGATAGCGGCAGTGAAGTTTGTTCCACAAGCTATACTTCTGACTTGTTTGTCCTTTAGAGCTTCTACTAATGTAGGGGTATTTCTATCTTCTGTATCCCCGTGACCTAATCGTCCATTAGCACCCTTCCCCCAAGTGTAAACTTCAGTTCTTGAGGTCAAAGCAGCAACATGATAAGCCCCACAAGCTATCTCCTCTACAAAGCATCTTAAGAGCTTTCCTTCCACACGTTTCGGTAGTTTCCCATCATTATGAGAATTACCTAGCTGGCCATAAACAGGGCTCCCCATTGTGTAAACATGTCCAGAAGTTGTAAGGGCAACTGTTATGCTATGTCCACAGGCAACTTGACAGAAAGTAGGCTCAACAAGTGCAGCAACACATGTAGGAACAAGTTTGGCCTCCTTATCACCATGCCCAAGTCGACCTTTGTCTCCATCACCCCAAGTAAATAGCTTACCTGAAGAGCAGTTGCTAGATCCTGAAGTCCCAACCATAACTTCCACAACTGCAGCAGTATGCCAAACACCACAAGCAGCTCGAACTGTACGAAGACCCTTTAAGGACTCCAATTCTCTGGGCATGGAGACACTTTTACGATCTCCATGGCCCAAAACACCAAACGTACCATCTCCAAAAGTAAATAATTGTCCAGCAGAGGTCACAACAGCAGTATGCCACGGTCCACAAGAGATGTATGAGACATGTATGCCCTCCAATGGACCATTTATTCTTTTGGGGACCCAGTGGCTTACATCATTACCATGCCCAAGAAGGCCGAAATTAAAAGCTCCATCACCCCAAGTGTACAATTCACCAGAGAGAGTAACGGCACAACTATGGTACTCCCCACATGCTACAAGCTCGATATTGGTATTGCTGAGGGCATCTATGAGTTTTGGATGCGACACATCAGCATCCACCCCATGGCCCAGCCTGCCGCCAGCTTCCTCACCCCATGAGAAAATCTCGCCTTGTTTGGTAACTAGAGCTGCATGTTGTCCACCACAAGCTATGTTCTGCACATCAAGGACTACCGCAGACTCTAATGCCTTCGGCAACAAAGAATCCATCTTGACATTTAAACAACTACCTACTCTACGCACTCCACCACCTAGCACACCATCCCCTGTGCCTTCTCCCCACATGAAAACATCACCCAAAGCATCACCATCATCAAGACCAGAACCTTGACTTGATGAGCTAACCGCACTTGATAGACTGACTCTAAAAGTATCTGCACCTGTTCCCTTCATGTGATTATACACAGTATCTGACCCTGATGATATGGAATGGACAGACACAGCACTGTCTGGATGGAAAAATCCTTTGGGAGGTGCAGTGAACATCACATCTGAAAAAACATTTTTAGGAGGACTATCATGTGGAATATGAAGAAGAAGGTGATCGCTGCTATCCTGCATTCAATTAAATAGGACTCAATCAAACACGGAGAATGGAAAGACGGAAATAGTACATCAATAGTTCTTCTCATTTTCGAGTTTATAATACCTTATGCAAGGTATTATTACTAACAAAGGGAGAGTGTAAAGGAGAGCTTTTTCTTGTATAGGTCCTAGGGCTATTTGCTTCAGATGGGATGCTATCGCTCCTAGATTCTGTTCTCCACTTCCTTTGATGAGTCTTTGAGATCAAAGCTTTGAGACCACTAAACCAAACTTCGGCTTCATCTTTGTCCTTGCAAATCTAATAACAAAAAATGATATGAAAAATGCTCAGAAAACCTAATTAAAATGGTAGCATAAAAAGGGCCAGCAAAGGATGATTCCAAATAAGAAAATACAGGAACTTCCTTACCAAGTCTAACGATCTTTCATTATATATGAGAGAAAACGACTGATATTCCTTCTCAGGTCGAGGATATCTTTGAAAAATTGGCTATAATGGAAATTAAAAAAAGTTAACATATATATGACATCAAAATGGAATTTAATTAAAAATATACAACACCACGAGAAATAACCAAATGACCATTAAACAGCTGCTTACATCCCATCAACCCTCTAGGCGAGGCAATACTGTGAGTTGCTTATATCACAGTGTCAACCACCAAATATTTGGCTTTTGAAAAAATAGAAAAAGATTGACAACAATTGCTAGTCGTGGTTAATACGAAGGATGCTCATACATACATATCTTTTTTGAAAGATAGAATACTTTGTACTCCCTATCAATATTTTTTTACGTGACTTACAGTGCGTTGACCTGATATAATTCTGGAAACATGGCTCAGCTTCAAGTGCTTCTCCTCTTTCCCCGAGAACCATATCAAAACAGACTCATCCTAAAGCAATTATTTAGTCATAACAGGAATCAGGAACTAAATGAAAACATCTTAGGTACTAAAAAAATCAGTCATTAAGTTCTACAGCAGGAAAAACAACATGAACCAACAAGTTCATGAAGAGAAAAGCTTACATTGGATAGTCGGAATGGGCAGAATTTTGGTTTTCCTCTTCTTCCATATTTGAGCAGATAAGCACCTTTCTTAAGGGCAGTAATTGCCTGCAGTCGATCCAGTGAATAACTTAATAATTGCAATTTACAAGGTGTGCAGTAGATAGGGAAGTAGCTCAAAGTGATGGGATATTAATCATGGGTAATGTTTTCGAGTGCAACAATTCTGTCCAGCAACACCAATTTCATGTGGAAGGTGTGAAAGGATAAAGTATACATGATTATGAATACGATTTAATACTCAAACAACTATGATTGCCAAATAGCCACTGTTTTTACAGCAGTGACGCAGCAAACAAGAGCTGCTTACTGAGCAGCAATTAAGCACCAAGCCCGAGCTGCTTCTTGACAAAGTAAAGCGAAGTCAACCATAATTAAGACCTTGATCAGCATAAAAAGTTGGTAATCCACATGCTGGTAATCCACATACAAAGAACATACTACCCTAGAAATTGAAAATCACTAGTTTGATTGATATACTTTCCAAGCCAAACGGTATCTTACACCCTATCTGCAGCATAACCTTTCTATGACGCCTAAACTACCCTCTTAGACTCTCAGAGTAATAATGAAAGGTAAAAAAAAAAGCAACAAAATTGAAGTTACCCTTCTATCTCTATAACCTTGTACATTACTAAGTAAACTTACCAAATGAATTGGGAGCAAAAAATACTAAATCAAATAATATCTAAATCTTCTTGACTTATAGGTAGGGATTACAAAACTACAATATCGCCACAGGCAGCTCATTTACTAAACGGTTAAGCAGCCCATTTACTAAATGTGTAGCAATTTTCAACCTACAATTTAAACTGAATCTGGAAAACCTATGTTACTCGCATCCTTCATCAATCATCACCGAAGCAAAGGTCATCTAACTGAGACACTTGAATACAGGACAACAAACACTCTCCCTATCAGTCGGAAAATTAACATAACTAACCGGCCTCAGACATCTTCTCTCCGCTCAACCAAATCACTCCTTGCTCTGTTTGCTCCAACTCAAATCCATGTGATACACACTATTACACACCACTTCACTAACCGACCTCAAACGTCTTCACTCCGCCTCAACCAAATCACTCCTTGCTCAGTTTGCTCCAACTCAAATCCATGTGATACACACTATTACACACCATTAACAATTTCCTAACCTTCACTAATCCACCAACAGAAGCCGAAACGACATGGTCTTAGGGTCTTACCTCTAACCTTGTTCATTAAACTAATCACCTATATATGCTATTGATAATTGAACTTGAGCAATCATTACGGATAAATCAAATAACTAAATACAAAATCAAACTACAGACAATTATACTCAAACAACTCGAAAATGCTAAAAGAAAAATAATTAACATAGAACACAAACAAAATAGTGCGAAAAACAGTGAAATACAGTAAGAGTTAATAGTTTCACCTGCTCAATATCTCTTTCCACAAGACCATTACGAGTAAGATCTGAAGCCATTTTATCAATCTTCGCACAAAAAATCAGCGCAAAAAAAAAAAAAAAAAAAATAAAAATCTTAAACTAAACAAAATTAAATTCAATTCAATCGAAACTCAAATTCATCCATTTTCGAAGTAATGAAACCCTTCCATACATCAAATTCCACTACTATTACAACTACTGCTCTTCAACTAACACTTGTTCAACCTAAAATATCGGAAAAAATTCGCCGAAATTTCAGTTTTCCGAAAAACCTGGAGTTTCCGCCATTGTTACAGCAGTTTTCTTGAGCTTCAATTACAGTACATAGTAGCGAAAATCAGCAGAAGTTGAAGAAATTAAAAAAAAAAAAAAGTGAAGTAAAGTGATTGAATGAATGAATTTTCTAGAGGTCTTAGGAAAGTCAAAGGAGCATTGACTTAGCGCCGAAAAAAATGGAGATTGAAGAAGCAGCTTTTTATATATATAGGATGATGAAATGAGAGAGAGAGAAAGTGAGGAGAGAGAAAGAATCTGAGAGAAGAGAGTTTGAGAGTAAATGATCTGAGAGAAAAGTTGCAGAGTTCAGAAGACAGAGAAAGTGATTGATGAGTTTTTTTTTTTTTTTCTGCGATTGTAAAATTATTACTCCTAAATCAACCAAAAATAAAATAAATTATTGGATCATTTAAAATGTTGAGAAATAGTCTACTTTTTCATTTAAATCATGGTGATTATAATTATATTTATAGTTTCATCATAATTATGATCCTCTATAAATTATTATGAATATTATTTGATATGAGTCAACTTGAGAAAATTAAAAAATTAGCTAAATTTCATACATATATTTTAGTTAAAAAAAAAGAGGAATTTGAGTGTTGATTAGTGGTTCAAATCTTTGGCGAAAAAATTTAGGAGATTTAACTTTTTAAAGCAGATTTTTTGTCTGGTCGTTAAAGTGATTAACATAATTTCATGCAATTCTGAGCTTGATAAATAATATCTGAATATGTTGTATTAACTATTGAGCTTAAAGTTTAATTACACTGAGTGAATATGATCTTAGTTTTTAAGTAAGATCGACGTAGAAATATTATCTATGGTTAGTTACAATCACATTGTCCAATAAACATTATTTAGCAACATTAGAACATTGCCATCTCTTGTTGACCTAAATCTTCAATCAATCAACATCACTTTAGGTGAAATTACTACAAAGGTTAAGCAAGTTTCGTGTTTCAAAAAATCTGCATTTTCATAAATTTCACTATATCAACACTTATCCTTTTGCAAGCTAAATAAATTGTCATGTAATATCAAGGCTCCTTTATGAACATGAATGAATTGGTCCATGTGCAAAGAATATATGGACTTAGAAGGCCTCCTAAAATGTCATCGACAAGGTCCACTAAATTCCTTTCTTTCTTAAAGAGTGATTTTTCCAAAGAGATATGGAACAAGTCAAAAATTCTCCAAACTTTTCAGCTTTCATAGAATGATATTATAAATTGGTCCTACCTATTTTTATGTTGCATGAAATTGATCGTTGATATTTTGGATGCATAAGGCAGTAGCTAATAAATACTTCAACTGTTTTTAATTTCCTTTTATAAGTGACAAAAAATATTCAAGTTGAATTATTATTGTTATAAGTTTATAATCCATAAAAAAAAAATTTTAACGTTACATCGAATTATGTCAGCAATGATATTAACACTTAACTTAATACGTACTACGAAGTAGTTTACTAAATTAGTACAAAGGACTTGTTAAGTTATCAATAGGTCATGTAAATTTACATAGTATCTAATTTTAAATTAAGTTTGAAATGATTCTAATTCATTATTGAAGGGCAGACCACCAAATTTGTTAATGTATTGTGTATTTACATAATTATTCATTTATGTGTATGAAAAGAGAGAAAAAGGATAAAAAGTCTAAAAGTGGTCCAAGTGTTTCCCTACTCCTTGTGTAGTAGCAAACCAATCAATCCTCTTTTATGAATGAATTGAAAGAAAAGTGGAGTAGCCTTTTTTGCTCCCAAACACTTTGCTTTGCATATTGCAATCTTATTATTAAACGAAAAAAAATATTTATTTGGACCGACCTTTTTCATTTTCATGCACTCAATCAACCTTGACAAACATACCAAACGTGGGGTGGCATTTAGTGACTATTTCTAGACGTAATGAGGAGATTAGCTATAATCCTAATTACAATAATCATTCCATAACACTTTGATAATTCTGTTAATTTGTTTACTTTACAATGCACTAATGCTAGATTTCTCTCCACATATCAATGTATGTCATCCTGATTACAATAATCATTCGATCACTAATGCACTAATGTTAATTTGTTCACTTTATCATTGTATGATATCACAAAGTACTTTAAATTTATAGTCCGTAATATAAATCATTATTCATTGCGCAATCAATATCCGCAAATTCTTAGATGCATCCGGAGCACCTTCCTCTAGGTGCTTCCGGGCGCGTGTAAGACACGCGTTGCTTTTTGGTTCATTTTTAATACTGATGTTCATTTTATTATCATTAATGTTCATTTCACTTTTTTATAATGATGTTCATTTTTTTAATATTGATGTTCATTTTCTTATACTTAGTGTTTATTTTACCATTGATAATGATGTTCATTTTTTTAAAAGTAATGTTCATTTTGTTAAAAGTGATGTTCAATTTATTATCGTTAGTGTTCATTTTCACTTTTTTATAATGATGTTCATTTTTTTAACACTGATGTTTTTTTATACTCAGTGTTTATTTTACCATTGATAATGATGTTCATTTTTTAATAGTGATGTTCATTTTGTTACAGTTAGTGTTTATTGATGTTCATTTTGTTATTGTTAGTGTTCATTTTAAAGTTCAGTCTTGTTTGATAGAGTATATAAACTATTCCTGGGCCTCAACCATTAGCTTAAGCTTTTGGTTGAGACGGTCCTCTAATATGGTATCAGAGCCAGCGTGACACAAAGGTCACGGGTTCGAATCTCATCCACCCCTCCATTCTGGATATGGGGGGCCCATGCTGCATCCACACTTCAAGCCCAATGGACTCTCGTGTGAGGGGGCGTGATAGAGTATATAAACTATTCCTGGGCCTCAACCATTAGCTTAAACTTTTGGTTGAGACGGTCCTCTAATATTGTTAATTGATATTGTTCGTTTACATTTATTAATGTAGAAAATTGTCTCTATTGGAGATGCTGGTGGTGATAGTGTTATGTAAAGTATTTTTATGATGATTTTGTAAATTTTTTGGCTGTAGCGGGTGCAATCTCACTTTATCTTTTCTGATGCTGAAACCTTTTCGAAAAGCATATTTGTTATATAGATCAAATGCTTTTTCATCGTTGTTCACTTTTATATTAAACAATTCAGATTTATTGGCTTCATTTACAAATATTTGGAATGAATCATCTACAAAAATTGAAAACATTAAACTTAATAAGCTAAACACTAAATCATTTTTTCTGAACGTTCAGAAATTCATATACAAAAGTTCAGAATATAGCTGAAAAACATCTTATATGCAAATGGAATTTCTGAATATTAAGTCAGTTTTTCTGAACGTTCAGAAATTCATTTAAAAATTTCATAACATAAATGATTGTTCAGAATTTGTGTGAAAAAGTTCAGAAAAAATAATTAGAAGATTACAACAATCACAAGAACATAACTGAACAACAATTCATTTTTCTTGAATGTTCAGAATTTGTGTGAAAAAATTCAAAAATATAATTAGAAGATTACAACAATTAGACGAACAATAACTGAACAACAATTCATTTTTTTCTGAATGTTCAGAATTTGTTTTAAAAAGTTCAAAAATATGATTACACCAATTAGAAGAACAAGCTGAACAACAATTCATTTTTTCTGAATGTTCAGAATTTGTTTTAAAAAGTTCAGAAATAAGATCACCAATTAGAAGAACAAACTGAACAACAATTCATTTTTTTTGAATGTTCAGAATTTTTAAGAAAAAATTCAGAAATAAGATTAGACCAATTACAAGAGAAAACTGAACAACAATTCAATTTTTCTGAATGTTCAGATTTTTTGTGAAAAAGTTCAGAAATAAGATTATACCAATTACTAGAGAAAACTGAACAACAATTCATTTTTTCTGAATGTTCAGAATTTTTATGAAAAAGTTCAGAAATATGATTACACCAATTATAAGAGAAAACTGAACAACAATTCAATTTTGCTAATGTTCAGAATTTTTATGAAAAAGTTCAGAAATAAGATTACACCTATTACAAGATAAAACTGAACAACAATTCAATTTTTGTGAATGTTCAGAATTTTTATGAAAAAGTTTAGAAATATAATTAGAGGATCACAAGAAAACATATTAATATAGAAATTTAATTTCTGAACACTAATTCATTTTTCTGAACATTTATGAATCTTCATCAGCATATATGCAAAATTTCAGAACAATAATTTATGAACTTCAATTGAAACTTTTTGAACGTTTATTAAAGGAAAAATTTATGAAAATAATCCCACCTTTGGCCAGTTTTCTCATTTTAATCCCACTTTTCATTTATCTAGTTATAATCCTACCTTTGTCATATATTTTCTCATTTTGGTCCCCTTTACTTGTAACTTGTTATGCAGGTCATAAAATTAATTAACTTACACTCATGTCACTAATAGTTGTGTCTAAAACTTACGACATAACCATAACCCCAATAATAATTACCAACCATGCCTCCACCCTCAACCTCACGTACTAGGCTACTACCAGTTGACCACCATCACCACCTGCTATCTAATCACCATCAACTCCCACCTTACTATCACCAATATTGCACCACCTACAACAAATATGAGTAAACCAAACACCACCCACCTAATTCAATACCGCCTAAATCACCACCATACGTCCACCATTGAACAAAACCCACCCAAATTCACTAACCATCGACACCTAAACCACTAAGCCAGAAAATCACCTCCCTAAACCAATTTACCTGCCACCACGACACCTCCCACATAATCGCCGACCACCGCTCACCTTACCGTCAATCGATTCGCCAATTAATTAGTTCAATTAATATTAGTAAGAGGTACTCCGTCGTACAACACTATAAACCGACAATGTTTTCAAAAAAAAAACTTTCATTTTTTAGATCAAGCAATTATATAATTATCTAATCAGTGAATCAGATAAGATAAGTATTTAAAAACCAGAAGAGAAAAAAACTTGGATTTGAAGTACAAATTATTTACAAACTAAATGATTCAATTTATATTTAAAATAATATGAATTCATTCATTGAAAAACATAACAACCATCTTAGTATTTAATGCACAAATGCAATTAATCCAATATTCAAAAAGAATGAATTTAAAAAATCACAATAAAATTGAGAAAATTAAAATCAATTGTTAATGATCGAATATATCAAAAATTGAGTTTGGGTTTGGTTTAAATCGTTGGTGGTTGTGGGTGCAAGGTGTTGTCCTGACTGGTTGTGACTCGTGAGTGATTGCGATAAAATTGGTTGTATGAAAAATTTGGGCAGTAGTGGTGGTGAAAGGACAAAAAAGTTGTGATAATGGTGTGAGTGGGCTTGTGGGGGTGGTTAATAAAACTAATTATTTAATTGATCAAATTGGAGCCAATCAATATAAGACAAGTGTTTATTTACCTTTTTCAATAGGTCACTAACAGGTTACAACCGGTCATGGACCAAAATGAGAAAATATGAGCTAAAAGTGGGATTATAACTAGATAAATAAAAGATGGGACTAAAATGAGCAAACTGACCAAAAGTGGGATTATTCCCATATATTTTTCCTTTATTAAATGAAATTATGAAAAATTTGATGAAAATTAGAGTTTACAATTTTCTGTAAAATCTACATTGATTATTTCTTGTAGATCTTCGTCTGATTTTGTGTTGTTTTGAAATGTATTTCTTTGATTTTCTGTTGAATCTGCCATGATTGAAATTGTAGGGTTTCAAATTATAGAGAGAATTGTTTTGATTTTGAGAGAAAGAAGAGAGAGAATTAGAGAGAATGAAGGATGAACTAAAAAAACAAAAAAAATGAATTTGCTGCGTATATATAGCAGTGGTTGTTGGAGTTTATGGAAATTACGCAAAACGCAACGTTTTGTACCTGGAGCACCTAGAGGAAGGTGCTCTAGGTGCACCTAATCTAAATTGATCGATATCCAAGCTTTTGCACATTTTTTAGTACTACTTATAAATCATTACGAAATTTAGCAATTTATTACCGCTTATGAAACAAGCTACGAATGCGGATTATCAAACAAACAAAGGTATGAATGATTTTTGATGTTATACTCAATATAAAATACTAAAGCAAAAGTGACTCGTGAAAAATGAAAATAAAAACAAGAGTAAAGAGAAATATAATTCTTGCACTTTTTTGCATAAATTATTATTCTATCTTTGTTCGGAGGAAGGATTACCATACTTTTGCTACTGAAAAGATAGATGCTGGTGCCTGATAGGGAGCATAGAGGGGACAGTTTGTATGATAAGTTTGGACGTTGGACCATACAACTATATACTTAGCTGCAGTCATCAAGCTACGTACTCATCATATAAGTAAGACCAACTGACCAAGCCTTCCAACCATCGTTACTTCACCTAGTTTACAACCAAATATAAAAGTCTTGAGGAAATTACAACACATATGTAGCTTCCTTATGACCTCCTGCGTCGCCTATTGTGACAAACTCGATACTATAAGGTCTTTTTATGAGTCTTTTCATTTACCAGTGCCATATATATAGTTGGCTGTAGGTTGTAACTCTATATGTTCTATATCTACAAATCGAACACAATCACAAAACAACACATGCAATATTCATGTTTGCTGCAATGCTGCACGGCTGCACCCATTCATCTGCTAAATATGATGTTTTTTTTGGCTAGCTACCTAAAAGTTAATGGAAGTATTAGGCAAATCATCACTAGTATTATAATTAGATCATTAGTCCTCAACACTTTTTGTAATCTGTGACTACAGAATTGAATAAATAAAACAAAATTAAACCACTATAAAATTAAGCAAAAGTGTCTCAGACAACAAAAGATTGAGCCATAGGGGAAAATGGCACGAACAAGGTTTAACTTGCAGGTACATTAGCAACATTAATTTCTAAACAAGCGCATATCGGATTAATTTACAAATATAGACAGAGCAAGGAGTAATTGAGTGATCAATCCCCAAAAGACAAAACTGATCAAACAATCTTGCCGAAAAGAAAAACTGAGCTCTACTAGCCGATAACCCGACAGAAGGGGAAGAAAGAGAGAATGGCATGGAAATGAACTTTGATCAAGGCACAAAGCGGTGTCATCATTGTTCCATCTAACATTCTAACCCGCTGTACAACTTGCCAATGGACTTTCGGAGCTTCAGGGGTGCAGTCTCCACTGGAACTGAACGGCAAGCTTGCTTGCATGCACTGTAATTCTCGCGATGCTTTACCGGGATCTTGCCATGTCTGACAATTCAAGTAGTCAGTCCACAGAGGAGCTGGTTTCTGCAGTTTCATCTTCGCTAAAACTAGATGGCATTTCTGTTGATCTGTACAAGAAGTAGAATCGAGCTGTGAACTCCAAGAACAAGAAAAGAAATATGCTGTCTAATTGGACTGCAATGTATTGTTTAAGTGTACATAAAAATCAATGAAGTACATCAAACTCATATTCACAGCAAATCTGTGAGCCATAGAAAGCAGCAAACTGTGAGGACAGCTCATTGAAATGGGGTAAAGCAAAAAAACGAAGCAGATAAAGCCATCAACCCTTGCAAATGGTAGTGAGATATGACAGCACAATAAAGCCCTCGACTCCCTTCCAGTGACTTTAATTGAATTACAAAACAAAAATAATTACGATATCAACACTTCCAAATTGAAACTAAATTCTACTGATTTGTTTGTGCCTTTGCACATGTGCAGCAACTAATTTACAATGAGTTCTAATTGTTTAAAATGATTTTTACTGAATCAATCTATTTAGCAACTTAAATTGGTTTTTACCGAAAAAAACAATGACATCAGCCATTAGGACTAAGGACTATGTCAAACCAAGAATTTGAAACACAAAAATTGCCATAACAGACAACAAAGCTGCTTTTGACTCACCCTCTTACATGCCTTGGCCATTGAGGCGGCTCTTGAAATGGCGGTCTGATAGCATAATCTCGCTGCAAAATCTCCTCTCTTCCTTTCTTACCAGCCTAAAAAAGCATATAGAGAACATGAATCAAATGAAATATAAGAACAAATTCACACACAGTCAACACTCAACGAGATAATGCTGGTGACAGAAACTCACTGTAAGCTCATTTGTGGGACGCATCTTCGACCTAACTGAATCATGATATTCACCTACAACTCTTCTCTCTGCAAAAAGTTCTTCATCCTGCCATTCCTCAAAATATTAAATCTATATCTAAAGACCATCTTACTTGCAGTTTCAAAATGTTAGCAGTAATACAATGAGAAAGATGTGTGGTTATGATCAGACCTTCATTATCCTGCTAGGTGGTACTCTATCTTCTTTATACATATAGTCCTTGTGCCTAACTGGTACAGAAACAGATTTGGCGTCTGGCCATTCTCTCCTACGACCAGCCATAGACATGCCATTATCGTAATTATGCCACACAGGCTCTTCTAGTTCACTAGTCACTTTACCACAATAGGAATCTGACCCCATGCCAGGCAGAACATGCTTATGCAGGATATTATGGTTAGCACTGCTATCAAAATCTGAGGTTTCTCTAGCAACATAGGAATCAGTGCAAAACGAAGGCTTCTGGGCAGGGAAAACACGGCCATGATTGGGAAAAGATGACTTCTGTTTAGGTTGGCGGTAAAAGAAATTGTCTGGGTCTGACTTATGCAAGTTTCTGTCTGTGGGAGCAGCATATTTGTCCTGATTTCGTATCTGTAAACATTAAACCTGTCAGTTGGTCGATTTTAGAAGTAAATTTCAATATCCATTCAAAACTCAATGCCCGCACACACACACACGAGGCACGAGAAAGATAAAGCATTCATATTAGGTCAATAAACCTAGCCACTCCTAGGTATTGCTATGGTTAATGAACTTTTACCTTCCGAAAGAGAAAAATATATATCAAGTAGCAAGTTAAAAAATAATAAAAGTAGTCAATATATTTGACAGTCGAAGAACATCTCAATGAGGTAAAGTTTATAACTTTAAATTCCTTTCAGTCAACTAAAGCTATGGACCTTATGGGGCAGGGGAAGCATAAAGTGATGAGCAGCAGACGAATAATAACATCAGGCATACATATATTTGTGCTTTATAGTCAACACGCTTGTCTCCCCAAGTTGCAGAATCATATTTTTCACGTGGAACTTCATATCAACACACTAGTCCCTTTAGAAAAGTGATTAAATAATTAGGGCCAGGTCTAGCAAACTTGGAATACATGGGCAAGAATCTCATCACCATAATACATAAATAATAAAAGCAGAAAAAAACCAAATGGGCACCATTAAAATAACCCACTTACTGTGGTAAAGCCAGGCTGCTTATGGATGACATCAATGTCAAGAGAGCTAGAGCCGATTGGTTCCGGAAGATCATAATCATCTGTAGAACCAAGAAAAAGAGCCTAGTGTCTTAGAAGTTGAAATGACTGGCAAGGTGAACATCCATCAAACGTAAGTGTAACTTAAACAAAGTGAAATACAGCACTCAGAAAGATTAGTCAAAGATTAGACATAGGCACCTTGAGACATTTGTACATAATAACTTGGAGAGCACAATATTCACCTTGTAAACAAGTGTAGCATTTGATAGTGAGCTTAATAGAGTTTCAATTCCCTCTACCACTTGTGTGTTTTTTTGTATTACTTCAAACAACCATCTTCACATAGCTTAAAGATGGTGAGTGTGTGGGGATAACTTGAGCACAAGGGGTGTGCTAATTGGGGTTTGAGTGCTAAGGGCTAACGTGACTTGTCCGACGCACCCAAATGCACCAGCTACTAGAACAAAAAATGAGCATAGAAAAGGGTTCGGACTTCAGACAATGAACTGATAAATCCCTGTACATGTACTAACACGCTTATACCACTTAGTAATTGATGTAATCCGAAGTAATTTCAGTCAATGTCATCATCATTTTTGAGCCATATAAAGGTTACTATTTTGAAGATGTGTACATTGGTGCATTATCAAATTAGTTGTTGGTTGATATTAAGAGTTGTTAAGATGAAATACTGGTATGGTGGCAGTGGATGCTTGACAAGTAAGGCCACTAGGCTCATTTCAAAGTCAGATAGTATAAGTTATACCTATAATGTTTTAGTAGTAGTCCTACAAGACTTTACCAATCCCTTAAAGATTCAGTTTCATAAATCATAAGTGGACAAGAAGTATTTTATGCATGGTTGTGTGAGCCTGTGAGGTTTGGATTTAATTTGAACTTAAACTGCATTTCAAGAAGCACTTTTATATTGACCTTTTTCAAATTAACCCTACTTTATATAATCCTTTGGATTAAAAAAGGCCACCAGATTTAACAAGTTCATAGCATAAAACCAGGAAATGATTGCCTTAGGTTTGATTGGAACATAAAACCATATCTCACACTCTCATGCTTAAAATGTCAAATAGGAGAACTTTCCACCTTCCCTTGCATTGCAAGGTTGCTAAAAGGCAAAGTAGAATACCATATAAAAAGGATATGCACTTACCAGAATTAGCATCCTTGCTTGGTGATTCAAAAGCTCCTGGAGGAAGCGGATCAAATTCAATTCCAAGAGATGGACCATCCTCCCGATAATGTCTTCCTAGTTGTCTCTTGACTGCAGTTACAGCAGCATTTTCTGTTTGACCTTTTATTTTCAAGTATCCTGAGGGCCCTACACGCTTCTTGCTTTGAGCAATTAATCCATTTGGTGCTCGATATTGTGTTGTTTCGACATCCAAAGGACTCCTTTTAAGAGGGTAAAAGCTACCCTGTAATGCTGAATTGCTTTCTGAAGATGTATCATCCATCTCAGCTCCATCATCAAGCATCCTTTGCTCATAGTTTACCTCAGCAACAGGAATATCGTTGCGAGCAAATCTTCGACTTTCAACCTCCCTCAAATCAGCAAGCTTATGATCACCTTGTTTAGTGCTACTGCATGAATCCTGCTTTAGTCCACTACCACGGTCTTGTATAACACCACTTGAAAACTCTTGCCTCCCAGGTGGGTTTAATTCACCATTAATGATTCTCTTATCCTTCAGCCTGCGGTGGCAAAACCACCCAGAGATCTGCTTCTCAGTCAGACCTAACTTCTCAGCAAGTTCTGCCTTCATGGACTCAGTTGGGTACTTGTGTTCTGGATGGATCACAAAAGAGAAGGTGAAAGAGATCAAACCCTAGCAACAAAATGACAACATAAAAAAAAGGGAATGTTAAAAGCAAAGAGCATCTACCATTATAAAAGTCCTCCAAACCCTGCAGTTGTGCTGGTGTCTTGAACCGCCTTTTCTTGTGCTTGTCCGAAAGTTCTTTATTTTCTTCGCATTGTAATTCACCCAATTCTGTAACATTGAACAATTAAACAATAAGAGCTTACAAGATAGACCTTAGTCATACACTAGGAGCCACATGCAGGTTAGCGAAGACTAGGAGAACTTCCAATCGCATGCAAATTCTGCTTGATACACCTTCAATTAAAATGACCTCAAGCCACAGCAAAGTATGACAAAGAAGAAAAAAACAAAGGTGATAATTATGAAAAAACCGCAGGTTACTATATGGAACCATACATGACTTTCTGAGATGACAACAATCATTAGGACAGCCCTTAACTGTAAAGCAATTAATCCCTTCGATGCAAACAAAATATAGCTATGAGTCACCATGCCATACTAGTGTTATTACTTAATCCTAATTACATCGATCTAGGCCAGTTCATCAATTACGAGGCAGATTTTAAAAAATAACCTTAATTCTCCATCATTTGCAATTTTGACTATAAAATGATTTGTAGACTCTATCTCATAAACTTCAAACAGCAACAGAGACAGAATGTAACCACAAATACACCTTTTTCATGCAATATCAACTGCAAGAATCAATGATTTGGAGCACTGAGCACAACACATTGCACTGACATTCTACAAATTCTTGAGATATGACTACTATTCCCATAGACATACACTGAAAGATACCTAACAAAGCATTCATCTTTCGACGAGGTCCCATCTCTAATATCAACAATACTCAAAACTAAAACTAAGCTCATTCTTACCCTAAATGCAAACAGCTTCAGCTTATGACAGATACAAATGGAATCCCATAATGCAGGTTTCGCTTCGAACATGTAAATCGAAATCAGAATAAACACAATACAACTATTGTATCCCTTCAATTTTCGGAAGCTCAACAATCATGCCTTAAACAAAGTTATCCCTTATGTCAAAGCTATGACTCTTACCATTGACATACTAACAAAAGACCATTGAATAGCTCAATAATCACCCATCAACTTACAGAAAATATAATTTACAGCATAATTACAATTATTACAATAAAAACACAACATTATCAAACAAAACCCTCAAAAAAAAAAATTCTTCACTAAACAAAAGGGGATCCAAAAATTCAACGAAACAAACATCAAAATTACAGCAGAAAAATCAATACCCAGATCAACAATATCATTTTTACACACATAAAACTCAAGAACATGCGATAAAATCAATGAAATTAACATCAAAATTGCAACAAAATGAGTAAAATCCAAAAACATTTTGATCTGGGGTAATGGTTAAAAAGCTTAAATTACCTTCCATGGTGTTGAATTCAGCTCCCCAAATTCAATCTCTTTGTTTCTCTAAGTTGTTTGTGTGATAATATTTTTCTAATTTCTTACGTTTTGCACTTTTGTGGGTTTTTTAATTCGATTCTAAATCTGGAGAGAAAGATGAGAGAGAGGGAGACCAAAGATAAAAGCATCTTCTGGGTTTATTATTTCCATGAATTTCATTTTCATTTTTTCCATTTGTTTTTGATTTTTGATTTTTGATTTTGTTGGTTTTTGTTGTTCAATCTTCAATGCTAGTTTATGACGTTTATAGTGCGTCGCTTCAATATTCGCTTTTGTTGATCTGTTATTAACATTTTGTAGATAGTAATTATAAATTTTGTAATAAATCATTAATGAATATTGATCCTCTATTTGATTAATCAATTCAAACAATTGAAATTAGTTGTTTATTATTGGTTATTTTATTTTCAATTATCTAGATTTAGTTTATACACTGAATACGAGAAATTAATGTACGATGTATTCTAATTAAGCAAGTTACAACTAAAAAGTTAAGTGTCAGTCATTAATGACATCTAGTGCATTTTATACAAATCTTAGAGATACCTGATAAATTTTTAAAACAATGAGGGTATTCGGTAAATTTCTCAAAATATCGAGGATATTAGGTCAAAAGGCCGTAAAAAATATATATATTTTTAGTAGACAACTATTAGCGAAATGAGCTAAATATCCAACCCTATCCTTTGTGTTGAGCATAACTAGCGAGCAAAAAGTATGACGATGATGTTGTGAACAAATACTAATGTTGTACATATAATTTACCACATTTTAGTAAGTGCATCATCGAAATCCAATTTTGCTTTTAGTTTTTACAGTATTTAGTCCTTCATGTCCTTTATTTTGTTTGTCGTTAAAATAATTAGTAGGAAGTAAAATTATGTGACACTGTTTGATTGAGCAAGCAAGTGACCTAGACGGGCTAAATAAGAAATTCCTATGGTAATACCTAATTTTACATGGAAATTTCAAGTTCCTTAATTGAAAGGGCAAGTGAGTAATTGGAACTCTTCTTTCCTCCTAATTAAAACCTTAAGTGGAATTTAAGCATAAAACTTGCCAACTTTGTAACAGCTTTTCACAATAATAATAGCTCATATATGGAAGGAACATAACTCATTATCACTTGCAATTCATAGTTTATGTGGAGCACACTATGCTATTCGGAATGAAATGGCAAAAGCAAAAAGAGAATTTTCCTATTATGGGGCTGATAGTGATAATATCATAATATCCACAATTCCACCAAAATATTTTTACAAGGGTACTCTTTGAAGGTGCGTAAAATAGAAATAACCCCGAGGCTTCGAAAAATTTTGGCCCGAAAAAATTCAGGGAGCTGCAATCTAATTGCTATCTACTCAACACTCTTTCTACTCTGATTTTTTATCTGATGATACGGATTCGCTCTCATCTTTAGATAACATAGCTGCAGCCAACTTTGATTCATCAAATTCCATCAACTGCATAAAAATTGGGAAGAGCAGACAAATTAGAGCAGAAGGTGAAAAATGAATAACAGTTCATACGTAATTCAGTAACATGTAACTTACGACATGAGTTGCAAACATCTCATTTATGATTAAAAAAACACTACAAATACCAGAATACACAAAACCCATAAACAGCTAAAAATGCCAGTAACACTTGCATTCTGAGCATCAAAACCCATAAAAATCGGGCATTATGAGCAAAAAACTAAGTTGACACTAGCACAATAGTTGATAAGCCAGAAACTAAGCACACTTATATATATCGAGCGTTATAAGCGAAAAACAAAAACAGCTAAAATCAACAGGAGAACAACCCGTATCTATCCTAAGTTGACAGAATTCTTAGTATTCGTACCAAACTTCAGCTATTAAAAAGCCTTTATGAAGACAATTAAAATACTCATACTATTGGAAGGAAATAAAAAACTCAACAGCCTAAAAGGCCAGTTTAAACACTTTGATACGTATCCATTTGCAACACATCACAGAGCACAAATAAAAAAGTGGGGCCATCAGCAACATCAGTTGCAGGATAAGGAAAAGGAAAGGCAAGTATAAAAATCTTGCTAACAAAGAAGTAACAAACCGGCTTAATTTCACCATTCCATGTCACATGCACTGCCAAACATCCAATGGCAGCTGGAACAATGTAAAGAAGTGCAGGCTGAAAGGGAAAACAAGGTTATTAGAATAAATATAAGAATGACAAGACTAGCATATAACTTTATACACCCCAACAAGTCTGCTACCGGACCGTCTCAACATAAAGAGATAGCAAAACCATTTTACCTTATGCCTCCTCTGTCAAACTTTTGAGTATTTATGCGGTTATGCCTAATTATTTAATATTCTTGCTAATATTTCTCAATTTTCCCCTTAACTTTGTTACTTTTTTGTTTAGCTACACTATGAAGTACGGCCGTGAGAGTGAAAAAAAAAAAAAAAAAAAAATTTTTTTAGGGCAAATTAGAAAATTAACTTCATACAAACAAACATGAAACAACTAATAGCACAGAAAGATGTACCTGGGCAGCTTGAAACCAATTCATCACAACAATTGTTAAAACCAAGCCAGCTGTGTACCCAAAGAAAGCACTCTTGAAGTATTGGCTCTCTTTCCCTCTCGAAACATCAAATCGCAACGCCAATGCCACAAAGATGCCTAAAGAAGTCAAAAGCCACAAAATAGAATGATCACAAGGGATGCCTTTACTCAAATTCAATAAAACACGCTAAACCTATATATCAAGATAAAAGCATGCAAACCACAAGCAAAAATATCTGCCTCAGCCCAAATATCAAACTACTCCAAAGACATTAAGGTCATTATTATACTATAAACGTTTCAAGACAAAAGACAATACTTCGCATCTCAATAAAGGAACTAGAGAGCAGCAACATGATCACAGTTCAAATAAATAACCAAAATAACTATATGCCTCACCTGGAATAACAATATCTCCTAGTCCCAACATGGAAAATGGTCTTGCTGGATCTGCTGTGGGAAATAGAAGCTGCAGAGTAATGAACCATTAACGACGATAGAACAGGCAATAATATATGCAGTTTAAGATATACAATATAAAGGGCCCAACCAGGAAGTTACCTTAATAGGTGCGTCAAAGGACTTGGCTACACTAACCATAACTGGAGTAAAGAAGACCCAAAAGATGTCATACAGAAAAAGTCCACCCTGTAGTTTTTCAACAGTGAAGATAATGTTATTAGTCATTAATTCTGTAAATGATAAAGTTTGTTTACTAAGTCAATGTTGTTAGATTGTTAGCTAATATTCTGTATCTTATACCACTTCTTCTGGTTTAGTCTCTGACTACTGTTACGGTTCCTTAGTTGTAGCTAAATTAGTTTTCTAGTTGTATTATATATACTCTGGCATATTCATCAATACAATTTAAGCAAAATTCAATTTTTCCTTCCTAATCTTATAAATGTGAGGTAGTACAGGAGGGGGGATGACAGGCTAATCAAATGCATATTTGCTATATGCTCACAACCAACTAAAATTTTTACTAAATAACCACCAAAATCTATGTAAGATGAACATAACTAAACAGACTCTTGCCAGAAAGGCCTCGCTAAAATGTTTGAAATAGAACAGAAAATATCAAGCAATCTTTAAGTACAACTGCACAAGTATACATGGTTACAAACTCAACAAAGTAATTACCAAGAGAATGGCACCAGTCTTGAAAGAACCAAGTGAAAGCATTTCGATTCCCTGAAAGCAAAGAGTATTTTTATAAAATCTGCTATGCAGAATAGACTCGACCAGATATGACTGTTCAATGCAATACCAAACGCTCAAAATATAATAAGCAAACCTGAATGCAGAATGCTAGGCCCAAGATATTGTTAGCAAGCCAATGTTTCTTCGCAGCATACCAAACACAAAAGAAGAATCCAGGAATAGCAGCAACTACTTGTGACCGTGTGAACTCAATCTCCAAAGCTGTGGGGCCAAACAATGAGCAGCATTTTCATTTTAAATACTACATCCAACCACACATAAATACCTTATTTCAGGCTAGATAAGTTGATAATCTATGGCAAAACAATATAAATATGAAAAAAGAGTGTGATATTGTTGTGCAACAACAGAAACTTTAGAATTTAACAATCTAAAAGGAGTACATTGAACTATGTTTTAACGGTCAAGAATATTTCTTAGCCACTTAACACAAAATTGAAGGTGTTCCGAAACCAAAGTAACAAACGGGATGTTAAAGAAACAAAATCACGCACAAGTTTCCAAGCACTTTGTTGACATAGATGGAAAACTGCAAAATATACAAGTATAGAAAGTTGTATATGGTCTCCCAGACATATCAAGCAAACAAGAAAATTCATCATCAACGCCAATAAATGTCCATCCCATACTTACAGTTAACCAAACAATCTATAGTACATATGGAAAGAAAATCAGTACTTAAAAAAATAACCCTCAGTCACATTAGAGTAGTGGGAACCTGGACAGACAATTTAAACCACACTAAATTTATCCCCTCTCTAAGAGACAACTTGGCTCATATATAGAAGTCCCCTGAACAAAAAACAGTTACAGCTGCATAAAAGTATAGAAGAAACATGATATGAACAAATGCTCAAAACACCCTATAAGATGGAAACTCACATGAAAGAATGAATACTATCCATCGGCAACAAATTCAATATTTAACAAAAAATCTGCAGACCACAAATGTAACAATCAGAAGACAATAGCTTTAAAGATGAAATGGCAAGTTACATACAGCGGAAATAAGGAAAGCGCCACTCAATGACATTTTCATTCCAGTGCTTTGGCAGGAAACGCTTGATTGCAGGTAGCAATGTTGCACTGAAAAGGAAGATTGCATATCACAGAACAAAATAAGTTTTTGAAATAGGAAAGAACCTTAAAATATACACACAGAGAGATTTATTAGAAAAAAGGGAATACATACGAAAAGGCTAATATCCCAAGAAGAAAAAAGTAGCCAGTCAACACAGCATTGACTAAGTCCTTTGAAAAGAATTTGAAAAGTAGAAACAGTGATAATAACATTGCACTCCCAACAAATGGAAACCTCATAGCATGTTCATTGGACATGGTCTCCTGCATCAGACAATCATATAAACTAATAAGCAACCAACACAATTGACATTCTCCCGCCACCTGCAAACGTAATACTACATAGGAAAGCATACTCTATAGCACTTACAGTTGGTGGTGTTGGCTTCACAGACCGATAGCAGCCAACATACACAGCAAGACATGCAGTTAATACCACATTTACATTGGGATTTACCTTCACAACAAGCGGAGCCAAAGACAAACCTAAATAGACAACAAGAAAAGGATATTAAATTATGCTAGTCATACATATCAAATCACAGAGTTCTCTTTTTTTGGATAAAATTTGTCAAATGCAATGACGTCACCAATCCAATCCATTAAGAGTGCGTTTATTTTGGGGGAAAAGTCTTTCCCTAAAAATGATTTTCCATCATTTCCCCATTTTCATGTATTTATTTTAGCAAGGGCTGGAAATTAATTTTCTCAGAGATAAAAAAAAAAAAAAAAAAAACTTATCTTTAAAAAAGAAAACACATTTATCTTTTGTATATAAGGTATGCCATATTTTCCTTCTTATTACTTACTGTTCTATTCCTCCCCTTATATCCTTCTCCCGCTTTCCCTTTCAATTTTCTTTTTTCTCTATGAGGATTTTTACACCAAAACAAACAAAGGAAAACTTTTTTACAATTTTGATTTCCACTGAAAACTGTTTTTTTCTCGAAAAGTATAATCCATGCAAAGCGTTATACAAAGCACTCAAATTTCGAAGGCAGGACTTAAAATGCAACTCAATCACAGCTACTATGTCGAAAACAGCAATCAATTTTCCATAAAAGCACAAAGCAAGTCCGCAACACTCAACGACGGTCTTGCTAATCACACCACGCTGTTCCGCTGCTTAAGTTTAATTTTGCTATACAACTCTACAGTCTAGCCTATACTTCTCTATAAATTCACCATGATTGCAAGTTTGCAATCAAATATAACCCAACATCCAAAAATCATTTCAATTGATAACATCGCATTTCTATTATAAATTGAATTAAACATAACATCAAAAACCTAAATACAATTACACATTTGTAAGCGCCAAATTAAACACAAACAATCAATAAATCAATATAATAACAATTAATCACAAACCTGCAAGCGCCAAATTTGCCAAACGTTCAAAGTTCTTCATTACTCCTACTTCTCGCCTCAAAATTCAACGATCAAAATCAAATTATTACAAAACCCTTCACAAATTAAACCTGCGATTAAACAAATTGTACAATATGAACAACAAATTGAAGAAAATTGAACATCAATTTCATAAATTAGTTACAAATTAAACATGAAATCGAAATAATTTACCTAGAAATGAATTACGAGATCTGAGAATTTCTCCCCCAAATCAATTCAAAACCGCAGATCGAAGAAGAAGAGAGAGAAAATCAGGAAAAAATAGAAGAAGAAATGAAAATTTTAATATGATGATCAGTTTTATACTCCGTAATTTTAAGGATTACGAAATTGAGATCAAATCTGAAAAAGGATAAATCATAAATGTTGTAAGAAAATCAGTAAATTAGGGTTTTACGATTTGGGGGAAAATTTTAATGTTAATTTAACCGCTAATAATTTTGGTGTGAAATTGTATGATAGATTGACAAGAAGGTGAATGACAGTCAAATCATATTTGAGACATTTGACACTTGTCGTAAATTCATTGGCTGTTATGTGAGATTTGTGATGTCGCCGGTGAGAAGTGAAGTTGCAATTTAATGTAGCGGTAAAGTTTGTAAGAAAATGGTTTTTTGTGGGTTGAATTCCACGTCAGCATGTTGTGTTGTGGTGAAGTGGCACGCCCAATCAAAAATTGCCATGTCATATTGAAATTCTTTGGGAAATTTAACGTTTTTATTGAAAGGGAAAGTGATGGTAACATTGTGATGAATTGTGTGCTAATCCATTGAATAGTTAATAGTGATGAAGGTTTGACTTCCCCAACTTTGGTTTGCATAATTGCATTCTTTTGGAATGGTCCAACACTCTAGCCTTCTTAAAAAACGGTTTAATTAGTCCCAATTTCCACGATTATTATGATACTAATAATGTATTTACTAAAATTTGAATCAGAATTACTCTATAAGTATTTTTGAACTATAATTGTATAATTTACGGGCTTTTTTTTTAATTATTATTATTATTTTGGACTTACGGTGGTTGAAGTGGAAAGTAATGGTGGAAAGCTTGAAGGAGTTTGGTGGTTGGGCTTTACGTGGTGGATGTGGTGCAATATTAATGGTATATTATTATGTGAAGAGGCAATGTTCAAAATCAAATCCCTCATATTTTACAAAGAACTTCCTCAATAATTTATCGTTTAAGTACTGAAAATCCAACCTCTTCACAAATTACAAATTTATAATAATCGTAGATCATTGAAAAACATACCATACAAATATTAGGAACTCCTTTTTAAATGCAAATCAGTAGGAGCTATTACTTATTCCAAGCTATTTCAAATTTCAAACCACAATTTCAATGCAGCCCGAATTAAATAGAAAGGATACAACAAACAAATATAGGATAAAAAAGGAGGCAGATAAATGCGGTGTTATCTTTTTGGACGAAAAAAAAAAAGTTAATAAATTATAGACACTAAGACCAAATTCTTTAGAATCGAATTAAAGATAGAACCAATCTCGGTATTGATTTTTGACACTCTTCGAATCTTCGATAGCACTTTCCAGTTTCCACATTGTAAGTTGCAACAACTAAAACGGAAATTGATTTCTCTAATTACTTGTTTTGCATTGTGATTTGTGAATAGATCAATCAATACAGTATCAACAATTAAAATTTGGAGGTTATAATCTAATTTAGGGCAATTAAAAGAAAACACCATAAAAACCTTACATTTTCCTCACTCAACTAAATCAACCCCACAAAAATGGCGACTCAACGGCTAATTTCCCACTCATTCCTCAAATCAACTCTATCATCTCTTCTAACCCACCTTCATATTCACCCAAAAATCTCATCTTTTTCATCAATTTCAACTCATAATCAATCAACCTCACAAAAATCAGCAACAAATTCACTAATAATCGACAAAATCCTCCTAAATTTAAAGCAAGGTAAGTCCTTTAACTTCCCTAACTACAGTAATCTCTATTATTCACTAACCCCATTTGATATTGCTCAAATTTTATTCCAATGTCGTCATAATTTAAACTTAGGGGTAACTTTTATTGATGCATTATTGTTTAATTGCCCGAATTTTCGACATTCTACGGTTTCATTATGTGCTATGATTCATATGTTGGTTAGGGGTAGAAGGGCATCAGATGCCCAGGGTTTGATTCTTAGGATGGTCCGAAAAAGCGGGGTTTCGAGGGTAGAGGTTGTGGATAGTTTAATTGGAAGTTTTGATCAATGCGGGTCGAATTCGGGTGTGTTTGATTTGTTGGTTAGGACATTGGTGCAAGCTAAGAGGGTGAGGGAGGGTGCTGAGGTGTTTAGAATGTTAGTTGGTAGAGGGTTTTGTGTGTCGATGAACGCGTGTAATAGTCTTCTTGGTGGGTTAGTGAAGGTTGGGTGGGTTGATTTGGCTTGGGAGGTGTATAGGGAAGTTTGTAAACATGGAATTGAGGTGAATTGTTATACTTTGAATATTATGGTGAATGCATTGTGTAAAGATGGTAGAATTAGGAATGTGGATTCTTTGTTTTCGGAAATGGAGGCTAAGGGGGTGTTTCCTGATAATGTGACTTATAGCACGTTGATAAATGCGTATTGTAGGGATGGGAGTGTGGAGAAGGCGATTGAAATGATGGATTCAATGCGGAGTAAGGGTATGGGCTTTGGTTTATATACGTATAATGCAATATTGAAAGGGTTGTGTAGGATTGGAAGTTGTAGTAGGGCGAGGAAAATGTTGGGTGATATGTGGACTTCGGGGTTGTGTCCTGATACAACTAGTTACAATGTGTTGTTGATTGTGTATAGTAGAAAAGATAATACTGTGGATGGTGAAGAGTTGTTTGATGAGATGGTGTGTCTTGGTGTTGTTCCAGATGTAGTTAGTTATACGTCTTTGATTAGCATGTTTTCGAGAAATGGGAATCTTGACCGAGCAATGATGTATTTTAAAGAGATGAAGGCCAAGGGGTTGGCTCCAGATAGTGTTATCTATACGATTCTAATTGATGGCTTTTGTAAATCCGGGTTTATGTCTGAGGCTTTGAGAATGCGCAATGAGATGCTTGAACAGGGCTGTATTATGGATGTAGTGACATACAACACCTTATTGAATGGCCTATGCAAGGAAAATGTGCTAGGTGAAGCAGATTTGTTGTTTGATGAGATGTTGCAACGCGGTATATCCCCTGATTACTACACTTACACAACACTAATTCATGGCTATTGTAAGGTTAGGAACATGGATAGAGCAGTGCTATTATTTGAGACTATGATTGATAGGAACCTCAAACCAGACATTGTAACGTATAACACATTGATGGATGGGTTTTGCAAGGACGGTTTCATGGAAAAAGCTAATGAAATATGGGGTGACATGGTTCATCGAGGAATCTGTCCTAATCATATTTCCTATAGTATTCTCATTAATGGATTTTGTAGTGTAGGGAGTCTCAGTGCGGCGTTTAAGCTTTGGGATGAGATGGTTGAGAAAGGTATTAGGCCAAACATCGTGACTTTTAATACCATCATAAAAGGGTACTGCAGATCTGGAAATGCAGCAGAGGCAGAGAAGTTTCTGTTAAAAATGACAGCAAAGGGAACTCTTCCTGATAGAGTTACATACAACACTGTTATGCAAGGATATGTCAAAGCAGAGAAGATAGATAGGGCTCTTGTCTTGCTGAAGAAAATGGAGGATTGTCGAATATTTCCTGACGCCATATCATATAACCTGATATTAGATGGCTTTTGTAGACAAGGTAGGATGGAGGAGGCAAAGTCAGTTTACAATAAGATGATCGAAAAGAATGTGAATCCAGACAGATCCACTTATACATTGCTGATTGATGGCTATGTTAGTCAAGATAACCAAAAGGAGGCATTCAGGATCCATGATGAAATGCTTCGAAGGGGTATTGTGCCAGATGACAAGTTCTGAGAAACTTGTCGCTGAGTTTAATTTACTGGGTAAAAATGCTTGCTGGGTTGGATAATTAGAACTCGAGCGACACACTGGTAGTTACTGTACTATTATAAGGTAGCTGCCAGATTTTGGTTCTGCTTTAATTTGAATATTCCATTTGTTGTAGTTGCTGTCAATCGCCATTTTGTTCTTGTGAATTTAATTGCAATGTGATTAACTTACAGGCTGCTTGCATTTGTTTTTAACAGGACCAGTTGGTGAAACTTTATAGTCAGCTTGCTAAGCAGTACAGCCTTCATAGAGGTCCAGAAAAGAGGTTATATATCTATTTCAACTTCTCTTAAGGTCAGTTTACAATTATGGTTGGAAGTTTTGATGAGGAAGGTAGTTTTAAGACATAATTCGTTTAACCATTTGAAATTCTAGGAATAAGGGCCGTCTTAAGGCTACTTCTAGAGCACATGATATTACAGTATTGACTATTGACAAGCGTTTTAGTGTCGCAGCTAATTCTGTAAGTCAAGATAACTTAAACTACTGATATAGCAGCAAGTGAAGGGTTTTTTTTTTTTTTTTTATTACCAATCCTTTTGGTTCTTCAGGGGAGAAATTCTTATGCTTTAATGAGAAGATGACATTCCTTTAAGTATTTTTGCTCGTTGAGACTTTAAATTCTTGGTTTTTTACAAATGACATTCGTAGAAGTTTAATGGTTTCTAATTTTTCCTTGCATCCATTTATGTGAATCCTATTAATCTTTGATTCAGAAACTCTGCACTCTAATTACCCCTATGTTAACCTTCTATTCAGGGCTGTGGTGATCTACTGATGAATTATTATTCTGATTTACCGAAGCATTGAACTCAAGATCAAGAACTCTACAGGCTAACTATGTCCATCAGTGTAATATGAAACCATTTTCATCCCTGGTACGACTTTTTAGTTTGGATATATAGTTCATTACTTGACTAATTACGTGTTTATGCTCGTATGCATATATGGAGCTGATCACAAATATAGCTATGTTTTTCTGAAGTTACATATCTGTATGTTGATTTACTTTTCATTGTGAATGCTTTTCATCACTTGCTAATACCTTGATGAAACTAAATGCCAAAGTATCTACTCCCTCTTTTCCACAATCAACACCGGCCTCCCAAACTTTTATTTAGGATGCCACTCGAATCACTTAACATGGTTATTTAGCAAGATTTTCTTAGTTACGCTTTGTCTAAAACTGATCCCCAGGCTACATCTACTCTTTGACTCCTTGATCTCCATGCAAAAAGTTGATGGTTAGCTCCATTATGGGAGAGAGTACTAAATTTAAAATGCTACTTTGGTGTTGATAATTAGTATGCAAAGCTGCTGATGATTATGAACCTTTTGGATTGGATGTGGGTGCATGTTTGATGACACATCCATATATCCGCCAAATTGGTCCAATCTCCAGTTACTTTAGTGTGGATTGGATATTTATTCTTCTTCTTAAAAGCTTAGGACACCTTTCCATCTAGCTTAATCTATCACAATTATTGACTGTCCATTTTTCGTTCAATTTTCAGGGGTCAAATACTGAACGTTGGACAATATGAAGAGTTTTTCCTACCTTTCATTTCATTCACGAGAGTCAGCTTACTAATAACGTTTCCAAGTAAATTTATGTGCATCGTTGAGCAACTTGAGAAGTCTCCTCTTCCAATATTCAAAATGGTGAGTAATTGTAAGAGTATGGGTTTTATTTATAGCCAAGTAGGTTGATTCTTTTGTCCTCAGTCTAAAATATCAGCATGCTTTTGACCCATTCACTCACTCTTAAAGTTCTTGTCTTGATGTAATGAACCCTCTAATCCTAATTTCTGATTATGATGTTTTATCCTTTACCATCCCAACATGACATTATTTAAAATGTTTTTCGCCCGTTACATTGGAGTGAATGTCTTGTATATATCCTTTTAAATAATCTGATGTGACTTTGATTAGGTCATGATTCATGAATCTGCTTATGCTCGACTTGGCTCATTATAAGACTTTGTTATAAATGCTCTATTTTATTTGATTTTATTAAGCTGTTAAGTTTAAATTGTCATAGTAGTAGTGTCATACTCATTATAAAAGCTGTTTGATTTTGCACAGCTTCAAGTCTTTGACCGCGGATTTGTAGTTGATGGTGAAGTTAGTTGGAAATTGGTTAAACTACTACTATAGTTTTAGTAATTTGATTACAGAGCCTTTTAAGAAGGAACTAACATGATTTGTGTTACTTTTTATAAGTGCAATACTACATGGATTATAGCAAAGTCTTTATCCTTTAAAGAAAATTTATTGCTAGGTTTACAAATTACTGTAAATCATCAAAGAATCAAAATTTTATGAAGCTAACTAGCAAAGTGATGATGGTAACTTATGGCCCATTTTACCTCGACTATTCATTTTCGCCCCAAATATTTGTGTCAATACTCTTGATGTTTGATTTCTTACCAAATTATGGACAATTTTCATTGATGACAAATCTAGTCCTCACTCGATACTTATAGAATGTCCAAATCCTATTAACATATTTTTTTAAGAGAAAGATAAAAATTCATTAATTGAAAAGCTATACAAAAGCGTATTATGACCACTTTTTATATGAATTGCTATATAACGTTCACATTTTACTAGGTTGATGTCAATATTTTCCTTGTTATTCCCTTTTTGCCTTTTTTTTTTTCACAATTTCACTTTTTTTTTCTTTCAAAAAACCTCACAACCACCACTACCTTATCCAACTCACCCACCACTACCACCTCCTCATCCTCTTCTACCGCCACCACCACTACCTCATCCAACTCACCCACCACCTCATCCAACTCATCCATCTATAAATTTTAAAAAAAAAAAAGAAAAAGAAAACGACACTAGCGCCTCCTAAAACCGCCGGTTCGAAGGTGCTAGTTTCTTTTAAAAAAACAAACAAAATAAAAAAAAAACGACACTAGCGTCCCCCAAAACAGTTGGCCCAGTCGTGGGACTAGTGGTTTTTAGAGGCGCTAGTTTCATTTATATATATATATATGTATGTATGTATATATTAAAGGTTGTTGGTGGTAGTGGATGAGGTGGTTTAGCGGTAGAGGTGGGAGAAACTGGCATGACCCAATAACTCGACGCGAAATCGACCCGTTATCAACGGGTTTGGGTCGAGAGTGTTGACCCGTTTAATTAAACGGGTTGACTCGGCACGACCCGTTTATTAAACAGGTAGGGTTAGGGTTGGAGAGTTCAACCCGTTTAAGTAGGCGGGTTGACTCGACACGACACGATTCCACCTTATTATATATAATAGTATGTAAAAAAGGACGTGACCCGCTAACTCGACACGAAATCGACCCGTTATTAGTGGGTTTGGGTCAAAAGTATTAACCCGTTTAAGTAAACGGGTGAGCACGACACAACACGTTTATTAAACGGGTAGGGTTAGGGTTGAAGGGGTTCAACCCATTTATGTAAATGACACGACTCGAAAACGACACGACACGACTCGTTTCCAAGCTCTATTTAGCGGTGTGGCTAGTGGTGGTAGGGTGTTGTTACCAAGGTTAGTGGTGGTATGATGAGAGAAAACGAGAGAAGGTTGTTTTTGTCCGTTCACATGTGAAATGTGGATGTCGCTTAGTAAAAGCGGATGTCAAATAAAATTCCTCTTTCTATTAGCATAAGTTTGTTTTTCGAGGCTACTTTCTTGAATTTTGTAGGGTATGGAAATGCAATGATTTTGCATTATATTTAGGGGACGTTTGGTTCAACAAAGGGAAAAAGAATGAGCATATCAAAGGGAAACATGGGGAACAGAAATAAAAACACATTGATTTACTTAGTTGTTTGTATGATTAGCAAAGAGAATCAAGGCATCCAACAACTACCAAACAAACCACCACTCTTTTTCTCTTCCTGATAAAAGAACAACCAACCAACCATCACCTCCTTTCCCCTTAAAATCTGCCACTTTTCTTGATGCCCTGATGACACTCCTGCCACCCTTCCCCGAAGCAGTAAAACTGTCAGATTTGACAGATTGTGCGCGAAAAAAAATCCCAAATCCACCCCCTCCTTGCACCAAAAAGCATCTCCTTCACCCTTATAATCATCTCCCTCCTAACAAAAATCATTTCCCACACCATGCCATATTTTTTTTGGAAGTTTTAATTAAGTTGGAGCAAAAATGGGCAAGGGATTGGGGTGATTTAGTGGTTATTTTGACAGGTGGTTTACGGTTTTTTGTGGGGGTCAGAAGGTGCTGCAAGGGCAGGCGACTCGTCAAGTGTGGCTTCGGAGGTAAGTAGGGTGGTTTTCGGGGACGTCAGGTGAGGGTGTGCAAAACCGGTTGCCAGAATTTTTCCGATCCGGAATAGAAAAAAATCTTATTCTGTATCCGTTCTTGAAAACCAGAATTTTGGAATTCTGGATATCCGGATCGGAATGTCCAAATTCGGATTGTTTAATCGAATATCTTCTAAGTGCTTCATTATTCTTTTAAAGAAATCGGATCGGAAAACTGGATACCCGGTATTTGTTTTCCTTAAAAATTCGGAATTCGAATTTTCTAAATTCCATTCCGGTATCCAGTTTTTAAAAACTGGATATCTGGTCCAATTTTTTGGAATTTTAAAAAAATTGGACCGGATTTTCGGAACGAAAATTCTGAATTGTAAATTTTTGCACACCGCTACCGCAATAGGCGAGCGAGAGGTGGTTAGTGGTGGGTGGAGAGTAGCTAGGCGGTGGCTGGATATTAGGTTATGATGAAGGAGGTTAGGTCATGGTGGTGTGATGGTTGGCAAGGGGAAGACGCAGCTACCACGGAAATGTCAGAGAGGGTGGGGAGAAGGGGGAGGGGATGGATATCAGTTTAGAAGACTTCGGGGGAATAGGGAGGGTAAAGGAAATGACAAAAGTAGCATAACAAAGGACATCAAATGAAATGAGGATATTTGATTTCCATTTCCTTTGATAAATACCCCATACCAAACATCCCCTTAGTCTTACCAACGAAAGGCTAAATTTGAGGATTACACATTCTTATTGTAAGTTTCCATTCGTGGACAGCTAACTGCCAATAGACTTGATTTTAGATGAAACTTTCTTTTAATATTTCTTTAATTATAGAATTATAACATTTTCTCCTTCATGACCACCACATTTTTGGTGTGTCATAAATAAAATCTCCACAATCTTGTTAATCTACTTTCTTAATAAAAGTAGCAATTTTGCAAATGAAAAGTCAACGGATAGATAGTTGCATATGTGATTCATGGAATCTTTTAATCAGTATGTGAAACTTTGACTTGGAAAGTTGTATATTGCTTTGTATAATTGCATTGATTATGAGAGTTAATTGCTTATAATAATAGCAAAATGGAATTCAATTTACTATTATTGTACTTTCTTAAAAGATAAACATCATGATACTTTAATAATGATGATGGTGATAATGGTAGAAATGGCTTTGTATGACTTGGATTATACTTAAAGTAGTTGGTATGCATACGGTATACGGAGTACTTGCCCACTACCTTGTCATTTTTCACACTTTCATTACATCACTTATTTAAAGAAAGTAGTTTTATTTAACTAAATAAATGTTATAATTAAGTATTATGATGATGTCGGTAATTAAATTACATTTGGATTAATGTACGTAAGAAGTATATGATTAGAAAATTTCTATTTAACATAACAAACATGAGGTGAGACGTTGTATAATTCGACTTAATTCATACGTACGGAGTAGTTATTATTAATACAAATAGATTGATCCACAATTTGCACAACAGCTTACATACAATAATGTTTTTCTTAACAAATGTTAATTACAACAATTTAATTGGTTGATGATATGCTGTTTAAAGAATGCATTGGATGTATATGAATAAAGACTTAGAGCTCAATCAAATTAACTTAAAAACCTACCTCAAAGCACAATGTTTAGGTAGTATTATGTTATAAAGAAGAGATACCTAATATGGGATTCTTGGCTGTGTGTCCATTACAAATTCAATAGATAATGTTTGTCTAAGCTCTTTGACCTTAACCATTAATTTAAACCATTCTCGAATTGAATAGTTGCATTTTAAGTGTGGTTATCAGCTTATTGCGAAAAAAAACTTGAATTGTCTATTGTATATACCGTTCATAAAGTCATAACCAACTTTATTTTGTGATGTTAGTTGAACCACTGAAAATCTCAGATGACGAGCTTGAATTGAAATACATCTCGATGAACTTAAGGGACCTCAAGATAGATAATTTAATACTTGAAATAGAAAGTTTAACCATATTATCCACATGCATTCAAGTAACATAACACCACATTATTGGCACATACTCCACATATAGTTATTATGAGGTGACTAATTCTTAAGTGATATAATAGATGAATTGATGAGGTGGTACTAAAATGGACACAACTAGAACTAGCTAATGTATGATGGTCCATTCAATATGATTCATCAAGTAATGGGTTGCAATCAAGCACCAATTTTTGCATACAATCATGACAACAAAGGAAGGTGTGCATGTGAGATAATTAATAGTCATGAATTGAGTGAGCTTATTTTGACAACATCACTAAAAAGAGCCTTTTTTGAAATTCTTTTTTTTACCAAACACAATGATGTTATAATGCTAATTATTCATTTGCAGTAATAATATTTTGTCCCGACCATCAATAGTGGATAAAAAGAGACGCATGGATAAAGCTTATTTATATACACTCTTCATTACCAAGAGAAGTTATGAAGTACTTGGTATCTTATTGACTTGCATGCATAGTTACAATTTTTACATTTTAATCAATAGTTTTAAATTATAACATAAATACTTTTCAAACTATATAGCGAGATAGGTTTAAATGTATGTATTTTAAGATTATTGTTTTGGTAAATTCAGTTCAGTTCTATCAGCTCATAAATTATTTGTGAGTAATGACTTAATGAGTATATTGTTTATATTATTTTTAATCTATTTAGCCAAAAGAACACAATTTGGTTTAATTTTATTACAATTTATTGTATTTGTGATGGTAAAACATTAAAGGTAACCATCTTTCTAGTCAAATTTAATCTTCTTGTGTGTCAAAAGTGGGCTGTTTGTGCATCAGTCTGCTAAGGGAGGCAAATAATACTCTTTTGGTGAAATTTTAGTTACTTTTTGATCATTTATCATGATTAAGTGGGGTAAAATTTTAGTGCGTTGTGATGTTTATATGTCAACTATATTTGGATTTTGGGTAGTGGGTAAGTCAACTAATTTACTTACTGCCGGATTTCACCAACATCAACTAATTTTCATATGAAATTCTTCATCATATACTTATTAATTGTTGAAAATTTCAACTATAAATGAGTAGTAGGAGCTAATTGCTTCATTCTTATACTCATTTAAGATTACGGAATTCTCCCAAATTATAAAGCCAATTCCTAATATTTTGGACTAATTTCAATAATTCAATTGATTGAATTCATTTGCAATTTTGAAAATTTTGTTAATTTTATCATGTTGAACAGATATGATAAATATAATTGCGATGTCATAATATTAGAGATGAATTATGTAAAAAGTTTTTGCTAAACCTAAAATGTGAGAGTAATTAAAATTCACAATAAGAAAAGGTATTGTTCATGAGTTTCAATTATCATGCAACTGTATTTTAATTTCATGCCTCACAACATATCAACACGTACTACAAGTAATCCCAACCTTTTTGCAATGAATTGCTCTCCAACAATTATGGACGAAACCCTACATAATTTTATAGCATAGGATCCACCATCAAATCAAACCAAGTTAATTACAGAACTCAATGTAATTAATTGATTCAAGATACGTAACAACATTTTTGTGAGATGGATACAACATATACTACTCTATCTGTTTCAATTTATTTTTTACGTTTTGATTTTGGACAGTATTTACAAATCATATTTTGATCTGTGTTTGTACTTTATATGTAAGTAAAACATATTCATATGTGATTTTGTTTGATTCGTTTTAACTCATTCTACTAGAATATCAAGTTTTTATAATTTTTACAAATACAAAATTAAAATGAAATGCAAAAATTAAAATGAAACGGGAGAGTATGAGTATATATATTTTTTTGTACCAGTAACATTTTTTTGTTCATATTCATTCTACCAATTAAATGTATATGTTATGAGCACAAGATGAATACAACATATCTAACTATTAATCAACGACACCATTTTTTTTTCCAACTTCATTCATTATTCACATGAAAATGTTTACTACAGAGTATCTCCTCAATCATCTCTACATAATAAGTTGTTTTTAATCGGAACATATGTTTTGTAGGTTTATGAAAATTCCTAATTTAAAAAATTAAAAGTCTTCAAATGTACTAGCTTAATTAGTGGCTTAATCAACGACCATAAGCAATAAACAAATTAATGACCTTTTTACAGGAATGAATTTAGCAGAATATCTAAAGAGTGGGTTGCTACATTTAGAGAATCAATGAGAGTTCATTGATACGAACATGGCTACAAAATTGAAATCTTCCGATAACTGTGGATTTGTTTCATAAATGAATTGTGACACATTGACTTAATTGGATGATTGGATCTACCATTGCTACACACCTTCCAATGTTTTTATTGAATAATGTCAACTTGTCAAGAATAAAATTTCAACTTCAAAAAATAATATACTTTACGGTCTACACACAAATACAAAAATTTATATAGCACGGTCTTATTTAGTAAGATAACTAAATAATCATACAAAAATATATTAATTAAATTCAAAAAATACAATAGTTAAAAAAATGTACAAATAGTTGAGGTCTTACAGGTAAGACAGTCTTACCAAAGACTTGTTAACACACAAATTATCAAATTGAATGACATAAAGAAATTAACTAAATTACAGACTTCCTATTGTAAGTTAAACTTGTAACCTAAATATTTTGTGTAGTAGACGTACGGCTTTTGGTATGTTAAATTATTACTATTAACAAATACAAGTTTTAAGCATTTAAAATGATTTAGCTTCAACATTGTATGCTAATTTTCCGAATACTTAAATTTCGACGTGTAACAAACATGTCACAATAACTTAACAATTTTTTTGGTCTAAGAAAACCCTCATTTACATATTATCCATTTTGATCAAAATATTAATAATCATGTGCCAATGATGATCATGTTTCAAAGTTATTGATAACTATCATGCTAAGTTAACATATCTCACTTACATACATTATTATCAATCATCATTTATTTCCAAATATTATTATAGAATAAAATACCCCAAATCATTGTACCTCTACCTCACTACATGATTAGTTGTCAAGTGTACTCCTAACAAGTTAAACACATGACAAATAGCACATATAAAATACTTGACTTTTGGACCTTTAATCAATTGACTATATTATAGTAACAATATATAACCATATCTAACTTCTTTGACAACTACAACTAATTAATGACTTGTCCACATACAATTAGCACGCAATTAATATATAATTAGTAGCTAAGCTACCATCTTTTTCATAAGAATAGTGAAAATGCATGCAACATATATATCTCTTCAAAGCCGGCATATATGACCACCGTCTTTTTTTTTGTTTTTTTGGGTCCATTAAATTAATAATTTTCTCCCAAATCCCAAACTAACCTCATTTACTACTAAAAACAAATCTAGACTTTTTCCTACCAAATACTCTACAAAACCGTGGCCCAAATTATAAATAATCATAATAATAATTAATCATAGTAAATTCTAGAGACTTTTTCTAAAGTCAAACATTTTTATGTATGCTTATTACATGAACCATTCTCTATATATTGTCTTCAATCTCAAGTTTTTTCTCACCTCCAAAAAAACAATTGTGTACATTTTTTCAATTTTAAAAAATCGAAAATTAACTAGTTTATTCAAATTAAGTTCCATTAATTAATATTCGATCTCTTCTTCGTGTATTATTGAACTCGAAAAAAATGGGTAATGTAACGGTATTTACAAATTATAAAAATCCAGTATCATGTTGCTTCAAAGGAGTTTCACTATTATTGTTACTAGGCAATCCAAGAATCAAGCTTATATCATGTGAAGGAAACACAAAGGTGTTAAAAGGGCGTACAAAAATCAAAGCAGGAGAAATAATGTTTGAGTTTCCTGATTGTGTGGTGTGCCATGCAGACTCCTTCATCCTTGGTCGTCCGATCCCCGTACTCGCAATCCATGACCACCTCATAGCGGGCCACACCTACTTCATCATCCCCTTAGACCGTCTCCCTCGTGGTGGCACGCCTCTCTCTGCCTCCTCCTTGCACTCGCTCTCCTCACCTCTTAACAACGGTAATAATAATAGTAATAGTAATAGTAATAATAATAGCAGTTCGCCTCTTATTTGTTCCAAAAATAGCAAGTTGTTTAGTAGTGGGAATGATAAAAATGGTTGCAATAAAAGCCCTTTTGATTACATTAAAGATAAAGATGGGAGGGTACTTATGATTAAGGTTGTGCCAGAGTTCATTACTAGGATTATTACTCCTAATAATAATGGTGATAATAGTCCATCTAATAACAATGGTGGTAGTAATAATTCTAATCTTATATGTACCACACCCGAGTTGCAGAAGCAATATCAACAACTAGTTAGGGCAAAAGATCAAGGATGGTCTCCTAGACTCGAAACCATTTCCGAGCACAAGAATAGGTATTCTCCTTCTAAGTTGTTTATGAGGTTGGAATGGATACCAATCAAGCTTAGCCCTACTAAAAATGATTGATTAATTGCTAATTAATTAGCATTTAGTTTTCTCATTTTGTATAGGGTAGTTTATTAGGGGTAGCAAGTTTTTTTTTTTTTTTTTTTCAATTATGTGATTTATCATCGATCATATGATATGAAATCGTAGAAATATCTGTGAAAAATGAGATGTTACATTAAAAAAAATCAGATGAATTGAGCATATGATTTGGTAGATTAGAGCAATCTTTGTCATGGAATATATTGAAGTTGTACAAATCAACATTGTTTTCATTTTTTTTTTTTTTTGGTACAGAAAATGTCAATATAGGGATTCTTGTGTTGGAAGAAGATTTTACAATTTATGTTCTAGTTAGTTTATAATTGAAATTTACAGTTTAAGCATGCAACGAATCATACATTAATCACCTTGTTCATGAAGATGACTATTTATTAATCCTAATTAATTACGGAGTAATAGTTAATACTCAATCAATTACTAATCACATCGAGTAATTATCTTTACAAGTAAGCTTATTTGTAAAGATAATAAAGTTTTCATCAGTACTGTTTGGTTCGTTGGTTAATTAATTACCTTGTTTATTTTTGTTTCTTAGCATTGTGGATTTATACAATGATTATCGCACTACTTACTTTTCTTAACACTCACCAAATTTTTTTGACACTTTGTTACAAAAAGAGGCTAATTTAAGAGAAATCACCCAGCCCATTTTTTTTTCCGTTATTGGTGTTTTTCTTCAATTACAAGAATCAAGATCCTCATGTTCCTCACTATTTTTGCATAGGAATGACGGATTGTTCATTTCAAAGGACTTGTTCGTCACTATTTATTGTTTTTAATTTTTTGTTATTTAACTAAAAATCACAATTAAGAAGCCACAAAAAGTGATTTGCACTTTTTTGTTGCCAATTTTCAAAATCATAATGATTATAATAAATTGACTACTAGAGTGTATCCATGCAACTGTACGGGATTATTATAATGTATGGTTGAATACAAATGAATATAAAATTTGGAGCGTATTAGTACATAGGATAACAAAATGTACATCAAAATTTAATAGAATGCATAAATAATTGTTATTACAAATTTACAATTACAATGATATTACAATAAATACGATCGTATTATAGGCCTTTTAATTCACTTCGGCAATCCAATCTTCAAAAACATTGAATTAGACATTTAATCATCATTAAGATGCAAAAAATATTATTATTTTCATTCACATTTTTAACCGTTAAAGNATCATCGATCATATGATATGAAATCGTAGAAATATCTGTGAAAAATGAGATGTTACATTAAAAAAAATCAGATGAATTGAGCATATGATTTGGTAGATTAGAGCAATCTTTGTCATGGAATATATTGAAGTTGTACAAATCAACATTGTTTTCATTTTTTTTTTTTTTTGGTACAGAAAATGTCAATATAGGGATTCTTGTGTTGGAAGAAGATTTTACAATTTATGTTCTAGTTAGTTTATAATTGAAATTTACAGTTTAAGCATGCAACGAATCATACATTAATCACCTTGTTCATGAAGATGACTATTTATTAATCCTAATTAATTACGGAGTAATAGTTAATACTCAATCAATTACTAATCACATCGAGTAATTATCTTTACAAGTAAGCTTATTTGTAAAGATAATAAAGTTTTCATCAGTACTGTTTGGTTCGTTGGTTAATTAATTACCTTGTTTATTTTTGTTTCTTAGCATTGTGGATTTATACAATGATTATCGCACTACTTACTTTTCTTAACACTCACCAAATTTTTTTGACACTTTGTTACAAAAAGAGGCTAATTTAAGAGAAATCACCCAGCCCATTTTTTTTTCCGTTATTGGTGTTTTTCTTCAATTACAAGAATCAAGATCCTCATGTTCCTCACTATTTTTGCATAGGAATGACGGATTGTTCATTTCAAAGGACTTGTTCGTCACTATTTATTGTTTTTAATTTTTTGTTATTTAACTAAAAATCACAATTAAGAAGCCACAAAAAGTGATTTGCACTTTTTTGTTGCCAATTTTCAAAATCATAATGATTATAATAAATTGACTACTAGAGTGTATCCATGCAACTGTACGGGATTATTATAATGTATGGTTGAATACAAATGAATATAAAATTTGGAGCGTATTAGTACATAGGATAACAAAATGTACATCAAAATTTAATAGAATGCATAAATAATTGTTATTACAAATTTACAATTACAATGATATTACAATAAATACGATCGTATTATAGGCCTTTTAATTCACTTCGGCAATCCAATCTTCAAAAACATTGAATTAGACATTTAATCATCATTAAGATGCAAAAAATATTATTATTTTCATTCACATTTTTAACCGTTAAAGTAATAATGAAGCATTCATAAAATAATTTCTAATTTTATTTTGGATGGAAAACTATTAAAAAAAATAGTTTTTTTTTATGTAAGGTAAACTCCATTTAAAAAAATAAAAAAATAAAAAACAAAAAATAAATTGTTGAATTAATGAAAGGCCTCCGTTTGGGTTTTGGAGGCTCGCCCTTACATCAAAACAACGTTTAAATTAGTATATATAACATTTATTTATCTATTCTATTTATAATATCTATCATATGAGTTTATTAAGGAAAAAAAAAATTGAAAACTACTGTAATATTGAACGAGCCTAGCCTTGAATAATTAGATTAGAAAAAAACACACACCAAAAAAAATTGTTTGGTAACCTAGTTAATTATCATATGTTAGGAACTAACAAATGTTATATCAATATAGATAGGATATATCGAGTATAGTATAAGGAACAAAAAGGTAGAGATTTCTAATTCCAATATAACAAATGAACAATAGTACGTTTAACCTCTAATATACGAAGTATACCTGAAAGACCCTGCACTATATATAAAGCTAGTTGAAAACCTAATTAATTTCCAATAAACAACATATTAATAGTTAATATCACTTGAAAACAGTCATCTTTTGATTGTGTGTGTACTTTTGGTTTAAGATATTTTCATCAATTTTGTAATCAGCTCATTATCTTGTGATAAGTTCTTTAATTATAATATTGGTTCATAAGTAAGTGTCATCTAACCTTTCATTTTTGTAATTGGACTCATTTATATATATCACGGCAAAGCTATTTATTTATAATTATTATTTCTGCATATATTCAACTCATATATATCACGGCAAAGCTGTTTACAATTATTATTTATATATGAGCGTGTTTGGCAACTCATTCAATTTGTATGTCATACTATTCAATTTTTTGTTTATAAATTAGAATCATTTTGATCATCTCATATTTTAATTAGAATGGATCATAATGTTAGACATAGTGGAATGTGGCTACATAATGATATAAGATTACAAGCGGCATACTTATTTTGTTTTGCTAGTGATGTAATAGTATTGCTGCACTGGATTGAAAGTTTTTGCTTAGTTAATTAGGTTAATATGCTCGGCTATTGTCTTAAAAGTCCTTCGTACTATGAGTCTATGAGTGTGTTTGGCAAGCTTTTTTGGAGTAATTGTGAGAGATTTGAGCAAGTTTATAAAAGACTACTAGATCTATATTATAGTGTTTGACAATCTCGTTGTGGTGACAGGTTTTCAGTAGTATTTCAACTAAACTAACAATATTGTTATATTGGATTGGGAGTAACTTTTGAAAAAACATTACTAATTTCTTTTATAAAATATCATTTTCATAATCTATTTATTATTTCAACAACTATTTTTAAGGACCGTTTGTTAAATTATATATATATTCTCTAAATCACTGTTGATAGGAATTGAACTTGTGAAAGTCACTTAGTTAAACTCAAACCAACTCTACCAAGTGCTCTTAATTTGTTAAATATATATGCATAGAATTGTACATAAATAAAGGACAAAATAGAGATGGGTTTCAAAATCCGTCTCTACTTTCTAAATTTTTTTGCTACCCCTCCCTCCACGTACCCTAGAAACCCTAGCCACTGCCCAACAATAACCCTTGAAAAAACCCCTTCTTTCGTAAAACTCTGAAAAGCCTCCCTCCCTTACGTAACACCTTCACCTTACTGGTAAAACATTAACGCCCTTCCACTATTAGGTTCCGTTTGGTAGATCGTAAAACATTTTCCATGAAAAGCGTTTTCCTCCCTTTTCCAATTTTACATTGTTTGGTACACGAAAGAATGTAAAATCAATCTCCATGGGAGTAAATTTTTCCTTACAATGATGGAAAACCATTTTCCTTCCAAAATGAAAGGAAAACAATTTTCCTCCCATCCCCTTATACACTCTTTCCTCACTACCTCCTTCCACCCCCTTCATTTTTCCTATTTTCATCACTTTTTTTTACATGCAACCACAATGGAAAATTATATTGTTTCCATGAAAATTGTTTTACGCCCTATCAGACGGACCCTTAGTATTTGAGGTGTTTAGGGGGTTGTTAGAGGAGGTTGGGGTTGGGATGGCTTGTTTTTGAATTGCTCCGGGGGTAGGAGTTAAGGTTTCGAGGATGGGTTTTGCGGCGAGGGCGCTGATGTGTCGGCGAGGGCCAAGGGAGGAGAGATGGTGAGGTGGGTGACTTTTTGGAGGTAGGCTTTAGTGTTGGCTGATTGATTGTTTGGGGGTATGGTGGTTGTATAACGCCTTCATTCCTTTTCTTTTTTACAAACAAACAACTACCTAAATCTAAGATATTTGCTTTCCATTCTCCTTTATTTTCTTCCTAAGTCATTCCCTTTCCCGTTGCCCAACCAAACGGCCCCTTACACCAATCACTAACACTAGATCGCTAGTTTGATAACTATCCACTAACAGCCACTAGAGTTTACGCTAACAACTGCTTCTTCCTCCACAACTCATAACTTACATGCTATAGTTAACAACTACAACTAGTTTTGCCAAACAATCTCAATTTTAACCGGTGGACGTTTGCAATCTAAATTCAATTGTTGTTCTTAAATCATACTCGCATCTGTAAGATTTGGGCCTATGAGATACAAGTATATATTAATGTTTTTGGGCCTAGAGATACCAGGGGTTCGTACAGCAGGCCTGCGGCTTTATATTTAATTTATCGGGCACCATATAAGTGGTCTTATAAACCACTAACATAAAGTTTCTTACTTTCACGATTTTTTTGACCCAACCCAATCAAAGAGGTTCAACATTTATTTTTATTTTTAATAGGATCGTAGGAAATTAGGAATCAATGAATATTATAGAGGTTTAACTTATTTTTTGAGTATCATTGAGATGAATGAGATCTAACTTGAATACATTACCAACCCAATCACTCAAATGTACTGAATACACAATTTTGATTATCTATAGTTTTACATTCTTTTATTACCCAACATGTTACTTTGGTTATAGATTCATAACCTAGAGTAGCAGAGTTCAATATACGGCTGAATTTAGTATTCTTCTTCGTCAAATGTTGTTGTGCTTCATATAAGATTAACAAATGTATTTTGTCAAAAATAGAGGAAAACGTAATACTTCATAAAAATAACTATAATACGATAGAAAGAAACTGTGAGAAAATAATTATAAACATATACATAGTATAATGTGTATACAAGTAAGAGGATATGCGTAGGATACACTTTTTCTACAACACATACAACTGTATACGGGTACAATATTTTTAGTGTATCTGAAATTTTTATACTCTATATAAAACTAATAATGTGATGCACATACGCAACTTAAATACATAAAAACTTACGACCGTTCCAATTTGCCATATCACTTAATGTTATTAAATATTACACAAAAAATAACACGTAAAATTACAAATTGACAAAAACCAATATGAGCTATATTCTACTAATTCTTAATTTGAAGAACACGGGTTGTTTGGATTTGATATAGCTATGAGCTATCCATGCCATTAGGCTGTGGGAGAGTAATTGGTTGATTTACGAGAGACGAGAGTGGTCCATTTCACAATTTCTGCACCACGTTTCCTCCAACGACAAACCAGAGTTTCTTAGCCAAACATGTCATATGCGTTGCAAACTTGTAATGTTGCAATGACACAAACGGATCTTTTGACAAAACATCAACGTTACTTGTATGATGTATGCATCTATAGGTACCCTTAAATCCATAATAAATTTCAAAGTACAAAAATAAAAACACTTTGAGAAAGCTGATATCCCCATGTTATTTGTCTTCTTACTACCCAATGTAATGTCGCATCTTATCCGGTTATCTCCCACAGTAAGAGTGTGCATAAAATCTAGGATAGAGCATTAATCAACTCTCAAATTTTGATAGTTTTATAGAATTTAAGTTGATAAATTGAGATATGTAGACGATAGAATTTAAGTTGATAAATTGAGAATGTAATCAGTGTTTATTAGTAGATAAGAAGTTCGCCTTAATGTTATGAGTTTGACTTTCACGAACTTTGCTCGGGGAAGAGCATTATTTAAGTAGGGAATTGATCGAAGCCCATTAAATAAATAGATAAATAAAAACACCAACAACATTGTAGCTAGTAACTTATTAGTATTGGGCATTTTCATCTAAGTGTCCAATTTGCTACCAAATTACCCTACACATTCCATTTTGTCAAGGCCAGGTCAAGTTGATGCCTTAATTCATTGGGATTGATGTAAACTAATTAAGAACCTTAGCCTAAAAGTCATTAACAATTTAATCACGGGCTAAGATTTCCTCAAGTAGCAGTTAAGAGAATGATTAACAGCTAAACTAGGTAATATGTTGCTGGCTTAAATAGCTTAATCCAAAATTATTGAAGTAAGCAAAATTGATCGACTAGCTACTTACTAAGACTAGACACTATATAGGATTTGAATTTTGGACCTGTTTCACATGTCATAACTAACTTATGACAAAAAACATACACCTGATTTATACTTAAATCCTTAAAAAGTTCATTTTATAGATCCATAATCTAAGCGCTTCAATCAACATAGAATATTGGTCAATCAATGGAGAAAGCTCCAAAAATTGTCGATTAACATATAGTATTGAAATATAAAACCCATAGTTAGTAAAATTGATCGACATTGAATAAGATGACACTCTCACACATGATGTTTGTTAATGTGCTACTATAAGTTTATAACCATAAAATGATACAAGTTAAATGTTATTTGGATAGTATACATTGTGGCACATTATATAAAAAAAATTATAAACTGAATATTCGTTAAATACTCGTATATTAAATAAATATAATCTTGTTCTAATGAACTTAATTGAGCCGACTTGAATCAAAATGTACTGAATCGTAATCTACTAAAATCAGTGAAATGTATATACTTCCTCCATTTTCTTAGTTGCAACATTTCAAAATGTGCACTATTAATCATATAAGCTTAACTAATATTTACCGAGATGAGATTGGAAAAAAAAAAAATGTCGTATTCATCATTAAGTACAAAAAAAGGCTAGAAAAAGAGAGTGAGTTAAGAGTAGAATAGGAACCGTACAGGGCTAGAAATAGTTGACAAATAAGGCTAAAGGCCCGGTGTCCTAAGAGAATATAGTGTAGTATTTTTAGGGCTCTTAGCCCATAGAATTTGGTAAAGAGACACACCTTCTGTTGTTTTTTTTGTTGCACACCAAATGACTGGTACTATTTAATAATAAATTAAAGATTTTTTAGCTTTAGATTTTTCATTTTTTTGGTTGTTGTTTTATTTTATATAGTAAATGATTTTAAAATGAAAATGATATAAATATAGTGCATGATTTGCATGTACTATTGTATCATATGTGGTTTGGAGAGGTCCAAATGACATGCTGCTTTACCTTTGAAGGTCATGGACCATTATGAGAGTCATTGTTTGAAATTTTAGTGTTTTTGTATTTACTTTTACTTATGTGAGATAATGAGATGGATACGAGTTTGTATTTACTTGGAGTATATATGTATTAATCTTGAGAGGCTTCTCGGGAGTTGTCGTTGTAGCAAATGCGTCAGATCTTTCCTATAAGATGTCACCGTAATAAAATTCATCAAGAAATATGTTATCAATGATAACAATATATTTGGCTTAAATTTTATAACATAAGGATTAATATCACTACAATATCCGATAAAAATCCAGATTTATATACTAACATTATATTAACGCTACAATGGACATATAATTTGACTATCAAACCTTGCTTAGCAAAACGGAGTATTTGCAACTAATTTGAAACGAATGTAGTAGAAAAATTAATATTGCATACCTAAATGATGTCGTGATAACTCATCAACAAATGAAATGAACGTGCAATCTGATTGAAATTTGAAATTGTCGACTAATATGATTAAAGAGTAAAATTCAAACACAAATTAAAATGATATATACGAAGTAATTGTTTTGGTAAATTAATTATTAGTATAGGTGATTGGGGCCTAATTGGAATTGAAGTATTTAGTTAAGTAGTGCGTAAGTCAGTATTATGACTTTGCCACTCGAAGGAAATCAACATCCTAAAGGCTAAGGAGATGTTAGTACTATACTTCGTAACAGATTACCAATTGATTCTCTCTATAATTATTTATCACAAATAATTGTATAATCGCCTCTTTATAAACATCTCTAACCAACAATAATTTAACTTATTTATCTTATAGTAAAATTACTTACTAATATAGTAGATAGATTTTTGTCTTGAACTTGATTCCCTTCTTTTACTTATGTGGCGCTCGTAATGCATTGACTTTTATTATTTTTTTGTTTTCCAAAAATTAACTAATTTGTTATAATGTAAAGTTTTTATAAAAACTTTACCTCTATGGTTTTTAATTGCTACATTTTGACCGAATACATCGCTGAACTGAATATATTCATATGAAATCTTGAATGATTCATCTCGACATGTATTTTTTAATGACATAATTTATTATTATTTTTACTGATAAATAATAAAGATATTCACATTTTATGTTAAATTTATATATGACGTATATTAAGAATTAATTTTTTCCACTAGATAGGGTAAATATACATTATCTCTTCAATTAGCTTGGATATATATATATATATGATAAATATAGATGGGATAAATATGTATAATTATTATTTTTTTTTTTTAAATAACTAATCCTACGTGACGCTCTAAAAACTCTCCCAAAAAACTTACTGTATATATATATGATTTGTCGTAACATTTTCGGTTGATATTATGCAAAATTTCATACGAGTATAAATCAAAATCGAATCCAAACCTTTTATTTTTCATAATCTTTAAGTAATTATTCAAAATATTAGTTTTAAAAAAAAAATCAAAAAATGGATAAATCATCAATTAATAATCAAACAAAAAGGTTTGTAGAAAAAGAGAGGCATGCAGTAAAAGAAGACAAAATAAAAGAAGGGGAGATAATGGTAGAGGGGAAAAAACAAAAAGTACGGCAATTCATGAAAAAATAAATACAAAAAGAGCAGCAAAATATCAAAATGAAAGATACGAGTAAAATAAAAATTAGATTTTATTTGAGCATTTATATATATATATATTTTTTTTTTAATTGTATGAGAGAAGAGAAGGAGAGAATGAATAACAGAAAGAGGACTTTATGCAGGGAAATTGGTCTGCTTCTTCATTAACATTCACAGGGCTCGATGCACTCACTCACCACACTCCCATCCCTCCACTTTTTCTTACACCGGCTACTTCCCTTCATTTACTCGCAACCATTCACTATGCGATCTGATCTCGTCCGAATGTGAATTAATAACTTTGTTTCGCATTATTTACGATGATTTAATATAAAATAAAATAAAGAAGAAAAATTTCTAATCGTTACAAATAATGTGAAATAGATGTAGTACTATTTTCGTTATTAATCAACTCTTACTCTGTAATAATATTACACTGAGTATATATTAGAGAGGATAAAATGAGTAATTGTTTTATTTTATTGGTAATGAAATACTCCATAGTTTTTCCTGATGTCCTATCTATCCACCATACCATAATCAATATATTAAGTGTCTTATTTACACTTTACAATAAAATTAAATCGATAGTATGGTTCAATTTATAACAGTTTGGATCTTATTTATGATCAACCTATCATGCTTTTCAAATCTAGTCCTACAAGGAGTAATACCTTTTTCACCATCTTAATTAAACCTTATTCAATGAGCATTAATAATCTATATCTAGTATCTACAATCTTCATTTTTGCATTATACAATTCCACTTGTTGCAAAACGTGTTAGACACGTTCTATATACAAATATTGATGTGGGTGGGACGATATATAACGTGTAGATGGCAAAAATGTGTATAAGTTATACTCCAATTGCCAATTTAAACTTTTACAACCATTCATTCAAAATTCAAAAGTACTCAAAATAAAATTATTTTGTACAATATTTATTTGTTTATTTTCCTTTCTTTAAATTAATTAAGGGCATACCGCCGTTTTCTTTATGGCAATTAGCTTTTTGGTTTATCTTTATTAAATTGTCTGTAGAAATTTGAGTTTGGCGTGTATGAATTGGAATGTTGATCCTTTTAACGTGAATGTGTATCCCACTGCAAAATTTTACTCACTGTTTTGGCTTCTATTTCCCATGTATATGTCTAATCATATTTTGCCACGTCAGACGATACTAACATTTTTTATCGTTGTATGTGGAAGGTTGAACAATGGCTGGTCGCCTGGTCATAAAAGCCGGGGCAACTTTTATACTGATTTTGATGTACTAGTACATTCCGAATTAAATACGAAATACTCCTTCCGTCTCTTCTACAATATTTGAGCCAATGAATTCTTATAAAAAGTAGGCTTATATTGCAAAAATAATGGAATGGAGGTAGTAGGTCATATATATTTAATCTTAAAAATAGGATTAGTGTTGAGTACTAATAAAAGACGACATAAAAATTAGTCATGACCTAATTTGATCAGAAATAATAATTTATACGGTGTTAAACTAAGATGACCGGGAACTAAACAACTATCTAGCAACTACTCGTATCAATTACCATGCTAGACGCTACCACCTTATGTTCTAATTTCTAATTGTGAAACAAGGCCAAATGGAAATATTTTTTCACAAATCATATTTACAGTAATAAAAAATAAAAAATAAAAAGACAAAAGCACCAAAGTTTTAGGCTTTAAGCCTAACTCATGTATGATGTACTAGTACTAGTGATGTTGGTGTTAATTAGGATTACAAAACAACATTAATCATACCCTAAATATGATTATGTTTCATAAACGGGGAAATTAGTGTCATATCATTCATGCGACCTATTACTAAGCAAGCATCCAACCGTGCGGCTAAAATGGACATCACAAAATTATTCACAACTGCAGTAAAGATTTTTCTTTAAGCAAAGTGTGTTGAAAATTTAAGAGCATATGTTATCATTACGACATTTTTCCCACTTTTATTTGTTTATTTTCTTAGCTTTTATCTTCCTCCTTTATTTGTTTTTTTCGGCAACATATATAAGTTTGTCTCAAACTCTCAATGATTTGTTGCACTTTAGATTTTTAATTAGGTAAATGTTGATGAAATGTTCAACGTGATCATGCTTGATCCATGTGTGTTATCATGCTATAATCTTTCAAATTTTGCTATTACTTTTACAATGATTTTACGTAAAATAAATAGGAGAAATATCTAATTATTGTACTAACGCTGACACGATTTAGTTGCAATAAATAAAGGTATGTAGTATTTTATTTGAAAGTGAAATAGTATTACTCTTATTGATCAATTCATGTTAGATGTTTAAATTTTGGGCCAAAAACTTTAATTTGGAGCCTAGTGTTGTTTTCGAGATCGGGAAATACTAATGTAATTACAGATATAGGAAAAATACGATTTCAATTTTGGATAGTACCAATCATACCACCTCTAAAGCTTTCCAATTACATCCCTTACTTTAAAAGTAATTCTAGTAGAATGATGACAAATTGGCAATTGAGGGAAAATGTTTTCTTTGGATTGATTAGTCCATTCTAACAATTTTCTTGATGTAATTGGTTGTACCTAATAATATACTACCTCCGTCTTTTTAGTTGCAACATTTTAAAATGTGCACTATTAATCTTTTAAGCTTTGATTTAATTTTATGATCAATGTATAAAGAGTAATATAGTCAATATGGATCTCGTTTGTTTTGTCTTGATGTGCAATTTATTAATATACATTTTTTATAATTTATACAAATATATAATTAGAGTTATAAATTGTTAAAATGTGTCTCGGCAATTGTGAAAAGTGAAATGTTGCAACTAAAAAAGAATGGAGGAAGTATATAAAAAAAAAATGCTCATTTGTTTTGAAGCTAATTAGAAGAAACCAAATTGTCATGGTATCAGTATCAGTCGCCGTTATTAAGGCCTTAAATGTAAGGTTGTGTACTTTCAAATCTATTTGAGTGACCCTTCAAAAAAAAATTAATTTGAGTGAAATTGAATTGGAAAAAAAATATATTTGCTGAAATTAATGCAAAATATATAATTGAAGACTCACTTAATATTACTAAATAATTAAAAATATAAATTTAACTTAATTGAAGTAATAATAATTTCGAACATGACATAATTAGTAAAATAACCATTGATAAATTGAAAAATTGCAATAAACGGTAGAAAACAACAATATTATGACTTCACATGGTAAGGTACATCTTCCATGAAAACTAAACTACAATTATTAACCATGTAATGATATATTCCCTTTTCTTTTAGTGGACTTTTTGTATGCAGGATGATGTGCAATGTTTTCATGTTGCAAAGTAATTGAAGCTAGGCACTTAATGCACTAGCTTAGTGATTGAATATTTGTAAGTGTTTGATAATATAATGCATGATATATAGAATATTGATATGTACATTGAAATTTAGAATTAATAATTATGTATATTGAGTATTGTCTTAGGGCCTATTTACTTCAGCTGAAAATACTTGAACTGAATTGAACGGATTTTAAGCTGAAGTAATACCAATTATCTAAACTAACTAATACAACGTAAAAAAAAACTCTAACACATCAACTACGTTACTATTAAGCTTTACAAGTTGAATATTTCAGTTTTCACGATTCGGGATTTTGGGGTGTAGCTCATTCCATTCATCTCACCCTCAAGCCTTTCAACTTGATCAACACTAGGGCTCTGTTCTCTTCACGAGATTACAATCCCGATCCATTCATTCCATTCTCGGGTCATCCATTCCAATCCATTCTAATCCCGGCAATCCACTCTAATCCCGGCAATCCATTCTAATCCCGACAATATATTCTTGAAAATTTAAATCTTAATTAAAATTAAATTCTTAATTAAACTCTTGAAAATTTAAATCTTGACGACACAATAATGTTCATAACAAATTTGCTCTTTTTTTTTTTACTACATTTTTGTTACATAATAATTTACTGTATATACAATATCCTTACAAGTAGATAAAGAAGTGCTTCAATTATCCTCGTATATTTCTTCCTCCTCTGTATCATCATCATCTTGGAACCTCATATTTCTAGCACACACATCTTGCCATATTTCATCTGCAATATTTGTACGAATGTCTCGCATTAACATTGTTCGTGTCGGATAAGTGAAAATCTAAATCAGCTACACGTTCAATATTTTGGGAACCATGAGAAATTGGAATCCCTAACTTGTCTAATCGAATGAAATTATGTAAAGTGCATGTTGCCACAATTATAGCCAATTGATACGTTTCTTCCATTTGTGGCATCATTCTTAAAATTTTCCACCTTTTTTTCAGTACTCTAAAAATTCTTTCAACTGCATTGCTTAATGACGAATGTCGGTAATTAAAATTTTTTAATTTTCCATCTGGAGGACCACCATTTTGAAATTCAGGAGTGTGAAGTCTCACGCTTCTTTCAAGATATGGACTCAAATATCCCGTAGTATTTGAATATACAGAGTCCACAAGATAGTACTTGTCTGTTCATGCAATGAACAATGTCATTTCATTATCTTTTCACAACTATTTGACGACAAGTTGATTGGAGCTAAACTGACCTGAATTGATTAGAGTTGAATCGAATCAAACTGAAATTAAGCTGAAGTCAACATGCAATTTTTTTTTCTTTGGAAATAATAATAATAATAATAATAATAATAATTTCAATGTTAAAAAATAATTACCATTGTTACAAAATATTAATAACTAATGATAATAATAATCCCGGCAATCCATTCTAATCCCGGCAATCCATTTTAATTCCGACAATCCATTCTAATCCCGGCAATCCATTCTAATCTATTTTAATCCTGGCAATCCATTTTAATCCCATCCATTCCATTCCAGCCAAATCCCGTGAAGAGAACAAAGCCTAGATCAAAGGTGTTGAACAAAATAATGTGAAATTAGAGTTAAGTTGTTGTCCAAAGTAAATTTCCTATATATCATGCTATAATGCATGCTAAATATTTCCATTATCGCAAAAAAATGATCTGATGAAAACAACATAGTCCGTGATTGTGTATACAACGCTAGCTTTAGCTCCATATGTAGAGATCGAATTAATCGGTCTTCTTTCGATTATGATTGTTACTGATTAGTTGTTTGTCGTTTATTTGGCTGGTTTAGCTGATCGCTTACACCAATTCAAAGGCAAATTCACACATGGGAAAAAAGTTATAGAAACGAATTGATGATGGAAGAAAGACGATTGTAGCTAGTAATCTAGCTAAGAGAGTAGGCAGCATGTTAGGCAATCAAGCAAACGTGCAAAATTATTGCGCGCAATCTAATAATTAACACTAATTAACCTTGTTGCCTTTTCAAATGATTAGGCATCTAGCAAATCATTGTTTTCGTACCACTACCTCCGCAATTATAAAATTAATGATTTTAAGCACTAATACTACAGTAAATTTACACTCTCTAAATTACTATATTGTCCACTTCATTATGAGAAATAATTGGCACTTTGGACAGTAAATAAATTATTATTAACAGTAAAAGAAGTCACTTAACAGTAAAATTATACACATAATTAATCATCAATAAAGTTAGTGAGTAATTAATTTTAATTACCCTCCTCCTCCACTAAAAGCCACAAAGTGGGTCCCAAAAAGAGATGGTTTCAGAAAAGCAAGGCAAAATGAAGATGATTTGGATTGCTAGGTTGTTCATAATTATCCATCAAATTGTAGGGCTAAGAAAAATAAATAAATAAATAAATAAATAAATAAATAAAAAACAGGTTGATTTAATGTGACGTGGATAAGACATACGGAAAAATTCATGGTCGGTGATTATTATAATCAAAAATCAAATCAATGGTTGAAATGAAAAATAATAGTGGATGCGTGCACGTGACTTAATCATCTTGTTTTTTTTTTTGTTTTTTTTTTCAATCTTAATTAACCTAAGATTATGTTGGCTATTTTAGATTAATTCTGGGATTAGACACTAATGAGTAGTTGCTAATTGCATTAAATTGTCGTATTTAAGGAATATCAGATTTGATCCTGTATAAACTATTCAATTGATTATACTCTAAACTAGACATCTATTTGGTGGGTAATCTATATTGGACTTGTTAGAAATATAATCACATACAAGATTGATGTATATAGCTATAAAGATTTATTGACATGATCACCTGCCATAAAATGAGGTTAACTTTCGACTTTCATCGCTCATAAATCATTAAAAATACATATTAACTCTACAATACGCTATTTAAACTAATTAATTATCATATTATTGATTGTCTCCTTAATACTCCTTCTATTTTAAATCAAATACTCTCTTCGTTTCTAATTGTTTGATACGCTTTAACTTGCACATATTCCAATGCACCTATTTAACCTAAAATATCTTTTGTTGTGTATATGTAAAAATTATAATAAGTGAATATTAACAATGTACTCAGTAAGACGAATCAAACAAGACCTCATATGACTGTATTATGTTATATATATTCTCCCATCTTATAAATAGTGTTAGATTCCAAATGTATCAAACATTTAGAAACGGAGGGAGTGCTACTTTTGTTTTTATTAATTACAATATTTGGATATTATTTGTAAAATATATAATAGTAGTATTCAAGTTTTGCAATTAATAAAAAATGGAGGTAGTATAACATACGTAATATAAACTTTGGATATTATTCATTCAGTACGATTTAATCATCAATAATCGATTTGTATATACATGTATATTGTATAGAAGAAAATATAATCACATGAGATACTGCTAGCGGAAATAATATAAAAGAGGGCACGGTGCTCAAGAAGAGGAAGGAGAGGGAAGGGGGGCCAGAATAAGAGAGTGAGACAAAGCAAGCCTCAAATTACGGAGGGGGCGTGCTCCTGCTGTCCGCTATCCCGCCGTACACTCCTGTAAGTGGTGTCCCATTTCTCTTTCTCTCCTTTCTTTATTTTGTCACCTTCAAAATTCTCTCTCTCTCCCTTTTTTTTCTTTTTTCTTTTTATTTTTGAATTTGAATAAAGGAAGCCAAAGAAAATTGATCTTCATAAATTTAGGCCAACATTAAAATAATACTTAGCGCATGTTTACTTCAGCGGAAAATAACTGAACTGAATTGAACTGATTGGAGTTGAAATAAACTGAATCGAAAGTTTGTTATGAAGGATTAATGAGTAACAAAATAAGAGAAAAGCTGAACTGAACTGAACTAATTGGAGCTGAACTTAACTGAGCTGAACTGACCTGATTTTAAGCTGAAATAAACAAGCCCTTAGTCATCAAATATCTAACTATGTTGTACAGACTAATAGTATTTGATTTGATGTGTGCTTTTGGTTGATCTTTTTCTTTTATTATCCGAATAAATGTTTTAAATTACTTTTATTTAGGAGTTAGGCCCTGTTTTTTTGGACTTAAGTTTTTTGGCATTTCAGTTTAGTTCATCTCTATTCAATTCAATTCAATTCAGTTCAGTTCAGTTCAGTTCAGTCCGTTTCAGTTCAATTAAGCTCATCTCCATTATAATTAATACTTCATTTCATTGTACTTCAGTTCAGTTAATGTCAATTCATTTAAGTTCAGTTCGGCTCGTTTCAATTTAATTCAATTCATTACAATTCATTTCAGTTCAGTTCGGCTCGTTTCAATTTAATTCAATTCAGTTCAACTCTATTTCAATCTAAAAGAACAGGGCCTTAGTCATATTTACTTTTTATCTTACAAAAAAATCATATACTACAAATAGGATAGTTTTTTAGCACAATGTTGCCAATAGAATTTAATTTGCTTATACACACGAAAAATGGTTAGCGCTATGTTCCCTTTTGTTAATTTAAAAAATAATGCAAGAGAATTAATACAACTCGGCGATCCACATGAACATTAACACGAAAATGTAAGTAAAATACAAATAAAGTACAAGCACTTGTATAATCTGTAGTGGTCTAACCATTAGCTCGAATTTAGCAAGCTAGCTAGCTAGGTTTAGGGTTTAGCTAGCTAGGTCTAGGGTATAGGTTAAGGGTGTCCATACTAATCACCAAACAATTATATTTACCTTCCATTTTGCGTCAATTGTAGCACCGTACCTTCAGCAATGGAGAATATTTCTATCCAATACCCTTGACCTAATTAATCATTATTAGATTATTATCACCATATCAGTTTGTTCATTAATTACAATCAAAATATAACCTACACTCTTTTGAATCATATTTTTTTTTGTTATGCTTTGAATCTAACCTCTCTTTTCATAGTCACATGAAAATATTAGTGTTTGTTCTTCTTCAATTGTTTTTCTTATGCATCTACATTTATTACATCTTTAGTGGGCGCTACTTTGGTGGCGGTTTGAAAGATTGCCACTAAAGTATTCAGTAGTCAAACGAATCATAGCCACATGTTTAGATAATGTAACTATCTACTATATGAGTTAGTTATGTGTGGAGTTAAGTTAATCTAATTAATATATTGACTATGTCTAATTTTGTAAAATATTAATAATAATAATAATATTATTATTATTATTATTATTATAATATTTTTCCATAATTTTTTAACGTTGAATTTTCATGCCCTATTCAAAGACAAGACACAAGGATGAAGATGAAGATGGTGAAGCGTAATTCACACATTCGCACACAGTAAAAAATATATACGAATTGAGATCTATGAATGTTCACATAAGGCACTTGAAAACCTTTGTGATGGCTGTTAATCTTTGGTTAACTAAATTTTCATTAATTAGTGTCTTTGTAGTTTGAATTTAAGAATATCTGTTTAAAATTAGGGATTTTAATCGTCTTTTCAGTAATTATGTTAATTAGAGCAATAAATTTGCTATTTTTTGGTAGTTTTTTTATATGTTTTAAGGATTCCGACGTGTAATATGTTTTCCGGCAAGCAGTTACAGTAAAAAGCAATTTGGGGAAGACGACCTATTTGGGAAGATGACCTATGGGGAAGACGACTTCGTTGCCACGTGAACAAATAGGAAAAAAATACGTAGGTAATCACCATAGAATATTATGGCTATATCCATTAACTTAAAAATGACCTAATAATTTGTAGCGTGTCAGCTCTGGTAATTCGACAAACAAACTTTAGTAATTACCTTTTAAGCCTTGATTATTCATATTTTTTGCAATCATATGAAAATAACTTTCACGAATAATTGTAAAATATATGGTGTTAAAGAAATAAAGTAGTTTTTCCATAATAATAAACTTTTTGCTTATACCAAGCATAAGAATATATTGTGTTTGTAGCTGTTTCCAAATATTACACATATATAATAATGTAAATTTAAAGATTTCAGATTTTATAAATCAAGGTTTTGCAGATTTTTTTTTTTTTAATTCATATCAATGGAAGCCATTGATGGAGTTTAAAGCATTCAAACAATTTTCAATATTACAAGAATTTTCCTAATTGAATAGATATTGGAGAAAAAAAAATTTCCTTAGTTACTAAATATTGCAAAAAATATTTTTAAGTGGTCCCCCATAACTACCTTATCTAAAGATTTATGTTATCTAAAATATGTGGTTGTAATTTATATGACTTTTTGAAGACTTTGGTGGTCGTATTTCAAACGGCCACTGAAGAATTTTTACATCTTTAGTAGTTCGTGTATATCATAATTTGTTTGTGGTTAGCTACTTAGAATTTTGGTTGATTAAGTCTTATATGTGGCCTGCTATACTATAGAGAAATGGTGTGGCAGGCCCATATAACTTTGGGTTTTAGTTTGAGCCCAATTATTATTAGTTTAAGTTTTATTTATTAATTTATTTTTTTAATAATTCATTCTAGTTTATTTCCCAACACCCTTTTCAAATTATTTCACTTCTTCACCTTTAATATTTCATAATATTTTTGTTCTAGACTACTAAATTTTTGATTTATTTTTTTTACAATGTTCTTTTTTTTTGTCTTTTATTTAATGTTTGATTTGCATTAATACTCATTGATTTATTAACTAAAAACTATAGTAGTGTAATTTAAAGCAATTTACTGAACCGATTAGCGTTTTTAATCAAAAGTTAGTTGCTTTTTAAAAATTTGTTGCTTATTGTGAATATTATAAGTTACTTTCATGAAATATAGGTATTATTGTATTAAGTATAATATTGTGTGTTCATAAAATAATTTGATTACTAATTAGTTGATTTTTTAGAGTTGCTAACTACACAGTCATTGAATTTGGGTTACTAATTAATTTATGTGTATGTGGTTGGTAATCCCAAATTCTCCAGTTAATAACCCCAAATGCATAAATTAGTAACCCCAAATTTAGCACTTAGTAACCCCAATTTCTTTAGTCAGTAACCCCAAATTTAGAAGTTAGTAACCCCAAAAATAAGTTACAAACCTTAAAATATAAGTCAATAACCAAAAAACACACAAATCCATTAGTTAGTAACACTACAAAAAAAATTATTATAATAATAGTATTAGTAACCCCAAATCTAGTAACTCCAAAACCCCAATTTAGTAAATCCAAACACAAAAATCGGTGACTTCAAATCTAGCAATTAGTAACCCCAAATTTACTAGTTAGTTATTGACCGTAAACGCATAAATCAGTAACCTCAAATCAGGTAGTTGGTAACCCCCAAAACATAAATTAGTAACCGTAAACATATATATCAGTAACCCCAAACACATATATCAGTAGCCCAAAATCTAATGGTTAGTAAGCAGTAACCTCAAAAACATAAGTTAGTAACTCCAACTCAATATTTTGAATATGATTAAAAATTTAGTATTATTAAACTATACCAATATGGGTCTATGTTTGTAGAGAATTAAAAAACATGAATTTTGATATTTTTATTTTATTTTAGAGTTGTAAATTTTGTAATATATACTTTTGAGAAAAAAAATTATTGTTATTATTTTCTCTCTAGTTGTGATTTGATGAGAATTATTGTTATTGAAAAATAAAGCAAAGAAATAGAAGCCGACTGTTATTAGCTGTAATGACTAACTAATTATTTATTGAGCATGACCACACTGTCAATTGAGTGTGTGGCCAGCCACACAGAAAACAAACTCATTTTGGTTTAGTTTTGCTAAATAAAGCTTATTAAAACTCGTTTGAAATATTTAATTATTTTTGATGGAAGAGAAAAAAATAATATATATTCCCTCAATACTTTTTTAGTTGCTATATATGGAGTTTTAGCACTATTCAAGTTGCAACTTTGAGTGGATTTGGTGCTTAATATGTAAGGAAAAACATAGTCATATGGGATCTTATTTGATTCGTCTCAATGTATACTTTCCGAATATCTAATTTTTATAATTTTCTATTGTATCAAATTTGAGATATTAAAATTATAAGTTGCGTCTTGGGAGATGCGAAAAAGAAAATGTAGCAACTAAAAAAATTCAGAGGCAGTAATAGATATATAATTAGAAATCCACATGATGCATGCCTACGTATAGATAACCTTAAAACCTTGATACTTTGACAGCAATAACCCTTTGATTTGTGGTTATGATAATCATGGTACAGTAAATTAGTGGGGACCTAAATTAGCCGTCCCAACAATGCAATTAATTAAGGAGAAATGGAGAATCATCAATGCTTATAGTTATATATTGTCATGTCATAAAATACTGTATTATGTTATGTCAGCAATCAACAATTCAACATAATATTGATCACATACTCATCTCACTACACAGATTGTGGCTACTTAATTTTGCGTGGAGAATGAACAATAAACACTAAACATCATATCCACAAGTTGATTAAAATTTAATTAAGGATTACTGATTAGTCATTACGGATTGATTAATCTTTCAAGGTTTAGCAGACAACTGAACATTTTCATTACATCACCAATTAACAAAAAGGGGTTGCTTCTATGACCATTTAAGAAAATGGTCACCAAAGTCTTAAAAAGTCAAATCAATAAGTTTGCGACACAGGTGTTATAAAATTTATATTGGTAAACGTGTATCAATGAAACGTAAAGAATAAAATGAAATAGAGGGAGTACTTAGTACTCGGTATATGTTTCAAAAAAATGAATTAGTGTTTGTTTGCTTTATTACGTGTTTATTTTTTTTTACATTATTTGACCTGAATTTAACTAATATGAACTAAAAAATATTATTACATATATTTACTTGAACTAAGCATGGCTGAATTGTACTTCATTATTGATCACATGATTGAAGGTGAACAAAAAATAAGTAATACAAAGTACTACCACCTCCAGTTCAGAAAATGTACAACAAATGAATTTTTTATATCATACAAAAAATAACTCTATGTTACACAATTCCTGAATCAAAAGGAAATGAGGTGAAAATTAAAGAGCTGAGCATAACCAAATGGAAGTCACATAATATTTCAGTCCAAAAAAGCTAAAATGTGAATAAATGGAAAAGAATATGGCATATCTCATGTAAAATCCATAATGTAACTAAGGACCGGGAAATTGATCTTCAACAAATTATTAGTCATTGTTATAGAGAAGCTAATTAAACATTCAATTTTTTAGTTCATAAATGTCATTCTTGTTCTAGTTCACTTTTACGATCCATCCCTTGTGAGTTGTGACCCCTCTCTCTTATCATCCGAAAGGATAATTTTAGTTGGACCGGCTTTTTTTTAGGTGTTGATTAGTGTTTTTTCTTTCTTTATTACGTAGTAAAAAAACACAGCTAAAGTTGAAAATCAATGAAAAACTAAAAAAATACCATAGTATGGTGTAGTACATATAGAAGGCGGAATTTATGGTAAAAAAAAGGTAGAAAATGGGATACTACGTTGTTACTGAGAGTAGGATGAATTGTATGCACAAAAATAACAGTATTCAATTTCTGAACAAAAAAGCTACTCCTACTTCTTTGTAGCATAGAATAGCTGTATATATATTTAGAGAGTATAGCTGATTCACTACTTAAGAGTAGCTACTAGGTAGCAGCTAGCTGATGGCAGAAAGAAAAGAAAAGAAAAGAACTGAAAACAAAAGCTTTATGCTACTAGCCTACTTCAATTCTCTCTCCTAATTCCTAAACCTCTAATTTATTTTTAACGCTTATCTATCTCAAGGGATAAAGTTTAAAGCTAATTAAAGAGGTTGAGTCTCAGAATTTTAGAATCTCTATCTTATTCTACGGAGGCTTTTTAAAAAAATAAAATAAAAAAAATAATACTTGTTTTATTTGTTTTTACTTGCTACATTTCTTATTAGACAATTTCAAAGATAAATACTTGAGTTATATATAAGGAAAAGTTATAAAAATTATATATTTGAAAAGTGTAGATTAAGACGAATTAAACAAGATCTCATATATATATTAAATATGTTTTTTTCATTACGTATAAAACAATAAAATGAGTTAAAATATAGCAAGTAATTTGTAACTATGGAATAATATGATATCACAAAAAATTTAATAAGGAAAGTGTATCAAATCTTAGAACCTGTATATTACTTTACTTTTATCCGATTTCTTTGGTAATGTATGAGATATAGTGAGTAGCTATGAGATGAGGTGTGTTATTACTGTTGGAGTAACAGTAGTACTCTTACCTCTACTGTGTGATGGTCAACGGCAACACCCCTCGTCCCCGCATTTTAATGGTTATTGACCATCCAACAATTTTTTATTTTTTTTCTGGCTCTCTACTTCAATTTTGCGCGCATGTTAATTGCCTGTAATTATAAGTTGATGTCTTTGACCCGGTAGAATTCAATTACTTCATCTTTTATTTAGTTACGAAGTACTTCTTTATTCTGAACACAGTGCACAAGAAATGTTATTGATTCTGTGTATGATTTGTTACTTTAAGTATTTCGTTAAGATTGTCCTCTAATAATATTACTGTTAAGTATGAGTGCGGCAGTGCAAATGTGTTAAAAAGTTCAGGTTTCAAAACTCATTGACCCTTTATTTTTCGAAGTAAAATTACTAAGAGTATTAAGCATTGGGTATGATGGACCCCATGCTGCATCTATATTTCTTGTCCAACAAGCTCTTTGGAGTATATTCTTGGGCATCAATCGTACTAGACTTTTGGTTAAGTTGACTCTCCTATGGTTACAACTTACAAGTAAAATAAATTTAAGGCAAGGAGAATATTAAATTGAATTTTAAAGTCACTTGTAGTTGAGTTGAATTCTAAACTCAATTATTGAAGTTGAATTGAAATTAGCAGAATTAATTAAAAGTAAAACAAAATAGTAATATTAAGGATCATATGTACGTTTTAGCCTTTAGGGCTTGTTTACTTCAGTTGAAAACAGTTGAACTGAACTGAAAGTTTTTTTTATGAAGATTAATGAGTAGCAAAATAAAAGAAGAGCTGAACTGAACTGAACTGAAAGTTTTTATTATGAAGATTAATGAGTAGCAAAATAAAAGAAGAGCTTAACAGAACTGAACTGATTTTAAACTAAAGTAAACAGGTCCTTATTCCGTATTTTTTCAAAACAAAACAATGCAAGTAAGCTTGTATGTGAAAATTTTTCTTATTTCTCTCAAATAATTAATGCAAGACTGTCAATCGGATGACAAGGTTAACGAGTTTCATAACCAAGTAAGTGCGAGCCTGTTTGCTTCATTAGTTCAAGCAAATTAGCCCACACGAGAAACACAAAACCAACCTCGTCTTTTTTCTTGCAAGTTTCCCACAAGTAGTGGGACTACTTCAAATTTTATTCGTTGTATGATCTCGATCTAATCCTCTTTGTAACTCTCTTAATCAATGACGTTTATACTATTGTATAGTACGTACTTCATATTTATTTTGTCTTAATGGCCGTGAACAAGAGTTTAATTCAATTCAAATCATTTTCTTTAGGAATATTAAAGTGGGTGGAGGGCAAGACTACAATAGAATAGGATAGGGCATGCATAAAATTAAACAATAAACATTGCAAATGGTGTTTGAATGTGTTATGTAGGGGATAGGTTAACAAGTTGACTTAACCTTTGATGTGACTGGCCCTGGCAAGGCTGGGGTTTGTATAACAGCAATTACGTACAGTAGATTGGGTTGGGTTTTGGGTTCCTCAGCTCATTATTTTGTGTTTGAGTCTTTCTTTCTTTTGTGTCAGTTTTGTCCTCTCTTTTTTACTTTCCCCTTCAAACCGGGATCCAGCTTCAATTCGCAATCAGTTTGCAGACCTTTGTTTTTTTTTTTCTCTCATTTCCAAAATAGAAAAAATAAAAAAAATAAAAAGTCGTCATCATGCGGAGTACATAATTTTGCTTTTTTTTTTATGATACTCGTATGAGAGTAATTTGGGTGAATTGTTGATGATAAAAAAAAATTAGCTAGGCATAAACCTTTATTGTTAAAGCCCATGTATAAGTGTTCTACATTGATGAATTAAGTAAGAGTTAAATATTTTAAAAGGTTGAATTAGAACTAGTCCAACTAGAGCTATCTATAATCACGAATCAACCTTGTTTTTGTTGTATATTTAATAAATGTATTTTGTTTATTCCTGTTACCATATGGTGATATGATAAACAAGATTTTAGCCTCTTTGATCGTTTTAACTCTAGGAAACACAATTGTCTCTCAAATCATGGCTTATGAAATTAATTACGGAGTACATAAATGTGAGACAATTAATAAGAAAAAGGATTAATAATGGAAATGATAAGTAGGTAGAGTAAGGAGCTGATATTATGCAGCAATAATCCAAGAATATACAAGGAGTACCTTGTTTGGAAGTATAAATTTCAGTTGGAAATAGGCAAGCTAAGTAAGAAGCTAAGATACCCTAGGGTTGCCATAACAAGGGTGGTAGTTACTCTGAGCCATAAGATAAATGCCTTACAGTCACCCCCTTTCCATCCATCCGCAAGATAAATCTTGCTGCCATGCATTTATTGGACTAACCCTTTTTTCTGAAGGTTCACCTTATTGAAAATAATTTATGTGCAAATTCAGGGGCACAATTGGAATATCATTCTTCTATTTATGTAACTCAATTAATCTCTGTAGACCAAGATATGCCACGCTCTTTTAATTTATTTTTATATTTTTGTTGCTACCACGCTCTTTCAAGAAATGAAATAGACTTAATTAAATATTAAACGATAAGTTGATAACAATAGAAATTAATTGGAAATAAGGTAAAAGAACAAGACTTTAGTTATTGAGTTTTTGTATTTCCTTAGTCTTTTTTCACTTACTATATTTACTTTTTCGCACCTCTCAAATACCTAACTTATAAAATTAATATATTGAATTTAGTATATTAAGAAAATTATAATAATTATATTATCGAAAAATGTACATCGACACGAATCAAACAAGATCCTACATGACTATGTTTTTCGTTACGTATTGAACACCAAAGTGAGTCAAAGTTACAATGTAAATAGTGTCAAAAACCCTAAAGTAGCAACTAAAAAAAGATCAAGGGAGTATGTTATTGAGCACAAAAACTGATACGAATACAAGTATTTTGATGCTATATCAAGTCAATTTTACTATTCCTTTTTTGCTAATTTGAACTGATATATAAACTATTCCATCTCAATCAAAAGTTTAAGCTGATGGTTGAGGCCCAGGGCTTGAAGTGTGAATGCAGCATGGGCTCCTTCATACCCTGCGCTTAATACTTCCACTTAGAAGGGATGGGTGGATGAGATTCGAACGCGTGACATTTGTGTCACACTGGCCCTGATACCATATTAGAGGACTAACTCAACTAAAAGCTTAAGCTTGTGGTTGAAACCTAGGAATTAGTTTTATACTGTATCACGCCCCCTCACATAAGAGCCCGTTGGTTTTGAAGTGTGGATGCAGCATGAGCCCCCTCATACCCTACACTTTATAATTCCACTTAGAAGGGATGTGTGGATGAGATTCGAATCCGTGACCTTTGTGTCACGCTGGCGCAGATACCATATTAGAAGACCAACTCAACCAAAAGCTTAAACTTATGGTTGAGGCCCAGAAATTAGTTTTATACTCTATGATGAACTCCAATAGCCAACTATGCAAGTTGTTTAAGAGATTAAAAATCCTAATAAAGCATAAATCAAGTGTGCGAATAAGATATATACGTAATACTTCGTATAAGTTTAGATATTTAAGTAGCATAAGTCATATTCTTCTAAATTTAACCTTTTTTTTAAAGATATTAAAGTAAACTACGATTTTTATCAAATAACTTTTATTTTAGTTAAACTTAAATTATAATCGATTATACATTCAGTTCAACTTAACTCAATAGAGAAAAACAACAACACAAACTTTGCTATTCATTAATCCTTCATTAAAAACATTTGCTTAAAATCTGTTCAGTTTAGTTTAGTTCAGTTCAATTCTTCTCTTATTTTGCTATTCATCAATCCTTCATTAAAAACTTTCAATTCAATTTAATTTAACTATATTAACATGCCCTAACTCAATGGAGAAAAACAACACCACAAACAAAGAAGGAAATGTGAATGTGATGCAAGTTGAGTAGTACAATTGGATAGCACAAATAAACATTTGGGCAAGAACAAAAATGTAGACAATGATAGCCTGAAATCCATATTCAATAAAAATGATTACACTGATGCTGTAATGATGGTGAAATTATACTCTTTTTATTTCACAATTCCTTAATCATCATAATCATGTCTTTCTAATTATTTGGTACATTGGTCGGTCTACTGCATGCCTATCTATTGATATAATCCGAACCCTGAAATTTATACCGTTCCTCGTATTCATTCGTATTACGATTATTCCGTACTATTACAGCGTACATAGCTTGTTAATTAGATAATTCGCCACAGGCTCACAGCCGTTAGCATAAATTAACGATGGATGACATGTAAGTACTACCCTAAACACACACCACCATCAAACGATGGCAAAAGTTTAGTCTCAAAATAACTTCGCGGATTGCGTTGCCTTACAAAAAGATTAATGGGTTAGAAATTCAATTTGAATCGACGTAATTACTAATTGCAAAACATGAAATTGTGCAAGAAAATGAATATCAAATGAATGTTTTTTTACGGAAAATGATGTACGTGTACATTAGGTGATAGTGTGACACGTCACTTTAACTAAACATTTTTGACATTGATCCAAAATTAATTTTGCTATCAATCACTAAACAAATATTACTTCCTCCATTAGTTTCTTCTAAATCCTATCACACCATGACACGGTCATCATAGGTTTTTACCTTCATATTCAATCCATTTGGCTGATCATACGGGTTACATATTGTAAATTTAATTTAGCCTAAATGCCGATACAAATTAAATATAGACCTAATTACAACTACGTACATATTCATCTACCGATGTATGGACAATTTAAGCATTATTGGAATAAATATTTAGATATACAAGACTTAAAAGCTTTGGCTGCTTTGCTATTACATGATTGGACATATTGGCGGGAATGTGTGATGGCCAAATGTATTACGGACTTGTGCATTTGTTATGAAGATACAAGATATCACACACAAACAACAAATTTCAAACAGTAGATATATATATCTTAAAAGAATCACATAATCTACTGTTGTGAAATTTCCAGAAACAATATGATCCATTTGTAAAATTTTAAAATATCAGCTTTGGTGGGGAATAAGGTAGGCGAAGATAGAGAAAGCAGTCACTTCACAAACATGCTTAGGAACTAAAAATAAAGAGACTTGAATTATATTAACACGCTTAATTTCTTTATTAAATGATTGACTTTTTTAAAGACTTTAATTTGGAGACCAATATCAACTCAAATAGACTTCTAATTCCGTCTATGTTGGTCATTTTCCTATACTGGAAACTTATTTTTAATTATCCCTTTTTACGACTTTGTTTCCCATGGCTTTTATCTCTATACCGGTTTTATTTGATTTATATATAAGCGTGAAGATCAGATTAAATGAGTTAAACTTTCAATAATTTCGCTTACTTTAAACCATTTCTCTTTTTACCGATAAACTCAAATGTGATACGGAGGCGTCAATAATTTATGATTGGTGAAATGTGTTGCAAGGATATAGGAGGTAGAAGAGGCCAATGAAGAATATGGTCCATCAATGGAAAAATTAGGGACAAGGGACAAATGGACAATCAATGATGAAGCCGTGTCATTGCGCCAATACATGCACCTACATACATTTTTGTTCATTCATAAGACATATAAAGTGCTTAATTTCAGTTTGCTCAAGGTATCACTTGCATAGTTGCATTCACTTTGGTTTATTAAACCAATGACAACAAATAACCACACAACAAATTCATCCATATTCCATAACATGCATTATATTATTTCAAGATAGGCATGTCTTAAGTGCATATACAAGCCAAAGGGTCTAAATTTCTATCTTATTCACTCTCCTATTATATAATTGTGCAATTCTTATCTTTTGAAATACACATGCGATTTATATTTTTTAATAGATTTTGAGCATTTTCTTAAAAGCAATGAATCATGTAAAAACATATAATTCATGTGAAAGTATAATTATATCATGAGATATATAAATTATTACTACTTTAAATGTTTTTTTACATTATACTTGTCGCCTTTTGCTGAAGCTATATAGATACAATCTCAATTACTCATTATTAATGATATCCATCATTTTATATTTGTTACAATTGTTTCCTTGCATGTGTATCATGACTCCATGTAGTTTAATAATTTTACTAATTAAGATAATCATTATGTGCACAACCACAAAGATCACATGAATTGATTCATTATTTTGAACTTGTTTTAATATTGATAGATACATTTTCATCGATTAACATGTAATCCAAATTCATACTCGATCTAATAGATAATCATGCAATTTGCAATATTTTGTAAATGAGAACATGAATTATTTATGATTTTGGAGTAATTTATAAGTGAAATCAGAGAAAGATTACCCACATGAGATGTAAATTTGATTTGTCCCTTATTATTTGTCCTATTTATCTTAATTCTAGGTTATTATTATTATTTTTTATAAGTAAAGTAAGGTATTATAATTTTATCAATTAAAAAAATATGTAAAAGGGGGAAAACAAGTTGGAAAAAAAAAAAGAAAATCACACATGCCAAACAAGCCCCACAAAAAAAGGGGGACCCACCCTTGGATGGAAGGGAAGAACTATAGAAGTAAATGGTGGAAACGGAGAGGGTGTGAGAAAGAAATAGAAATATAGAGTGAGAAACAACAAGCTACAAAAAATTATTTCAAAAATAAAAAAAGAGGGTGTCATGTGACTTATGAAACCCAACAAACTTACAAAAGCTACCCAACAAAAACCTTTATACCCCCCCCTCTCCTTCTTTACTCTCTACACTCAAAAAAAAAAAATCCCTCTTTTTTTATTTATTTTTTTTTTTCTCCTCTTCTTCACTACTACATTCACTTTGTAAAACCAAACAACCCCTTATTAAAAAAAAAAAGAATGTGGGTATATAAGAATTTAGAAGCAGAAAAATAGTGACTGAGAAAGAAGAAAAAGATAAAGAGTTGTTCGTTATTTTGTGCTTCATTTTACCCTCCCTTGTTTGTTTTTTACAGTAGAATTATTTTCTGCTGCTAAATCTCCTGCTTTTCTGCTCCTTAAAAAAAGTCTATATTTGTATTACCACAATCTGTCATATTTTTTTTTACTCCAATTTTCAATTTATTTTAACTTTCTAGTGTTTTTGTTTGTGATTGGATAAATAAAAAGATAGCGGTGGTGGCTACTACACGGAGGTTAGCGTCGGATTCAGGAGCATTTGCGGGTTGGGTGGCGTCATCGGCAAGCAACGGTGCTTCTGCTGATAAGACCCACGATCTTTCTTTGGGCTTCAATGCTGGGCCTCCTTCTCAAACAGGCCCATCACTGTGGCCCAACTCGTCCAGAGGTGGTGGTGGTGGGTTGGGATATGGGATTCCTCCCGAGATGGGGATGTTTGTTGTTGCTCCAGCGACTTCGTTTCAGCAACACCATCCTGAAACGTCGTCGCTGATGGTTGATCCACACCACCACCACTACCACCACCAACAGCGTGGTGATGAGATGAACGGAGGGGGTAACGCTGCTACTGCGTTAGGTGTTGGTGTTATTCCGTTGCTGACGACTTCGTCTGGACACCCACTCGACGAAGGCGCATTTATGGCGCGTAGTCGAGGGGGTTCCAGTGCATTGCAACTATGGCAGACTCAACAGCAGCAGCACCACCAACATCAGCAGATGGATAAGAAGAGTATAAATTTTGACCCTGGAGGTGGGGCCAACTTACTGCCGTCATCGTCGACGTCAGGAATGGGGTGTGGTGGGACCACCACGTGTCAAGATTGTGGTAATCAAGCGAAGAAGGATTGTAGTCATCGGAGGTGTAGGACTTGCTGTAGAAGTAGGGGTTTTGATTGTTCTACTCATGTTAAGAGTACGTGGGTCCCCGCTGCTAGACGCAGAGAACGCCAGATGATTGGCGTTTCTGCTGCCGGGACCCATGTTATTAGTGGAGGCCCTGCTACTGGTGCTGGTGGTGGAGCCTCTTCTGGGTCTACTTCAGGTGCGAAAAAGCCTAGGCTTATTTCGTCGCAAAATACCACCACCACTTCACATACCTCCACTTCTAATAACACCCCGCCTCGGAGCTTTGAGACTAGCTCCAGCCACCAAGGTAACTAACTACCTACTAAAAATAACTAACTTTATATTCCGTTTTTTGAATTTATTTGATCACCAATAATCCTAACTTTCATCCATCTTCTCAAGACAATCGCCGAGTTTTGTGGGTGATTGAGTGCAATAGGTCTAAAAATAATACTCCAAATTTTGATTAGTTGAATTAAAATTCATTGAATCAAAAATTGAAAGATGGGATTTTCTATGTTTATATTATATATAGAGTAACTACTAAGGCAGTGAAATTAAAATGAGTTTTGTTTGTTGTGATGAGGTAGATGCGAGTTTTAAGGAATCATTGCCGGGGCAAGTGAAGGCGCCAGCAGTGTTCAAGTGCGTAAAGGTGACGGCAGTAGACGATGGCGAAGACGAGTTTGCGTACCAAGCAGTTGTTAAAATAGGTGGACATGTGTTTAAGGGGTTTTTATATGATCAAGGTTCCGAACCTAGAGACGGATTTCCTAATTTGTCTGACCTGCATTTGGGTGGCGGAAGTGGTGGTGCTACTAGTGGTGGCAGAAATAATAATAATAATAATGGTGGAGCATCGTCCTCGACGCCGCTTCTTGATCCATCTGATGTGTATGGAGCATCTGGTGGTGGTACTGGAGGCTTGTTTGGAGGTTCAACCTATGGGTAACACTTACAAACTAATGATGATCAATAAACAGAAAAAAGAAATTTTCATTTTTGGGTCTTTTGAAATGTTGTTCAAATGCAAAAATGACCCAAAAATCAACTACAAATGTCTTAGTAATTATAATTAAATTAGTAGTATATCCTTTTTTTTCTTGTATTTTCTAATAACTAGCTTGATTTTGATCAATATCTTTATTTTATTGTTGATGATGATCTTAATTATTCTGATCAATGAATAGGGTTTTTTTTTCTTTTTTTTTTTTTTTTTTTTCCATTGAGCTTATTAAATCCTACATTTATTATTTCTTTAATTGCATTTTAATTGTTCTTTTGTAATTTGGGAGTTCAGAA
>PYUH01003976.1:1236665-1248369 GCA_016808085.1 Suaeda aralocaspica
AATAGGGTTTTTTTTTTTTTTTTTTTTTTTTTTTTTCCATTGAGCTTAATTAAATCCTACATTATTATTATTTCTTTAATTGCATTTTAATTTGTTCTTTTGTAATTTGGGAGTTCAGAAATAACTTAGCATGCAAGGAAACAGTTTAATATAGTTGGTCCATCTTCTGCTAACTTTATATTCTTCTATTGAATTTTTTTACACCTAAGTAAAAAAAAAATTTATGTTGTACTGATATTTTGATGAAATCTGCCATTGGAATGTTGGATAGCAAAGGTATGATATTTTTCTTTTGCAGGCAGTCCCAAAAAATTACTGCTCATTTCACAGGAGACAGTGTGTATTATGTGGGTATGAATTACTTACCTTTTATTGTGTGTTGCATTTTGTCTTCCTTATCATAGCATTACACTGTTTTTTAATCCTGTTTTGCTATATATGTCTTTTTAGCTCCATACATTATTGCATATATTTCTTTTTCTTGGCTAGAAAAAAAAAAATCTTTATAATATCTTACAACTGAATCCGCACACCTTTCTTTTAAAATAATTATTGTGTTTGGTCGTCAATAATCTTTACACACGGCAAGTGTGGAAATGAGAATAGGAGTGCGGAAATCAGATGACTTCTAATGTCTTGTGTACTGGAGTTGATACAGAACTATTCCCTTAAATTCGCATAAGTTCAGTTTGGTTAGTTTAGTTCCTTATGAACTAGATATGTGATTGTACTACTTTCACCATAATTATTTCAGGCCTGCTGTGGAATTTAAAGATTTGGGGAGAGTTGTTGCAAAGTCACCATCATTTATTTTCCCATACAATGGAAATTTTGATTGTTTTTTTTCAACGGCAGTACAATTCATCACAGCATAACATAACATATTTACTCTCATTACATTGGGGGGAATGGGGGTGTCTTTGTCAAACAAAGCCTTACTTTTCTCTTACTTTCTATGTTTGCATTTCTTTTTATCTCTGCTCCAATTTGGACAATTTTGCTATTGCATGCATTCATGATTCTTCAATGCTTTGATGTACTTGTTTCAATTCTTTACCTTTTTGCCGACTTATTCGTGATGATCTTATTTTCTTTGTTTCCTTTCTATTTTCCCTTCTACATTATCCGGTTTCAATCTTTTGGTTATCTACCGGATCAAGGACCGTTTTCCTGATCTTGAACATGAACTAACTCAGAGTAGTTTAGTTTAGGGTTCTTTTCCGATGAAAATCCGAGTTGGGGTTCTCAAGTCTCCTATTAGCATTGCATAGACGTCATTGTTTTGTTTTTGATGACTCTTAACATGTGTTAGTTTCTCAAAAATAATTATCATTAAGAACCTAGGATAAGTATTGTGTTGATTGGGATTTGGGGTGTTTGTTAATATATTTCATATAATTAGTGTCCACTACAAGTAGTGATTTCATGTATAATATACAAATAAGAATACCACATGTTATTGTTTAATCACACTTTGTCCCTTATAATTAAGGACTATGGATATGCATGCATTAAACTGTCCCTTCTTGTTTGGCTAACATAATTGTATCCATTTTTTTTTTATTCCCACAATTGCTGACTTATATTAAGGAGATTCTCTATTTTTCTATATCATATGGTGGATTTTTTGTTGTTGTTTAATTTAACACCTTATTTGGTACCACACTCTTGGGATGTCTGCATACTTTAACAAACTTTTGGACTTTATTCTCTTAGGTCTTTAACTATGGAGTGATTCAATGTCTCTAGATGATTTACATGTTCAATTTTATTACAACCTCTGGACTTTATTCTCTCAAGTCTTTTAACCCACATGGTGTGATTCAATTGTCTATGGATGCACGGATCATACAAGTATTTTGGTTCATAGAAGTACGACCTTTTTTGGAAATCGAGTTTATAGAGAATGTAGCGTCATAGAAAGTTTGAAATCCCACAAAATGGAGGAATTTGTATTGCCTACGTTCGTAGTTCTTAATTGAAATATATTTTTGTATCAATCGGGCATGTCGTTTTTAGCTTGGTCTCCACTCTCCAGCGTACCTACGAAACTCATCTTTCTTACAAATGATTGAGAAATGTAACTCCTTATGTCCAAGAAGTGACTGCTCCGAGATGTCATTGAGACCTTTTCTTTGGTGAAGGGCTACAATTTAACCAGAAGCTAGCGATAACAAGCTAAGGTGATTCCCATTTCTTTTTTGCTATTATCAAGCAAGCATATATATAAGTTAGGTTGCACATGCACAAATGCTGTTGGATATGAACATAATTACCTCTTGTTAGTGTATTATCATATGCTATCAATTCATTCAAGTTTGTGGTTAAGTTCTTTAATTGTTATTAACAGTAAAGATGGTTTCTTGTTTTCTAGTTCAGGTTATCTTAATTTGATCTAAACTAGTGAATTTGCCGATATTTGGCTCATTCTTGTATATTAATCTGCCTTTGCATTGTGGGCATAAACACTTACATGTGCATTGTTTAAACATGTAAATTGTGTGATGTATTCAATGTATTAGTTTAAGTTTTAATTAGAAAACATGCCATATTCCATGATCAACAAACATTTGTATATTATTGAGACAAATTATTGAAGTTGGTCAGACATAACCACATTATGTGATCCCTCCATCAGACTATAATGTTGATAAAAATCATGGTATGTCGTCGTTGATTATACAAGATCACTAATTCTGTTAGGATAATTGCTGTTTAGTGTCAAACTTGGGATTGCATTATATTGAGGGGGGGATCGGATGTGGGGTAATCGTGTTTCATAGTCGAATTCTGTTCTTTCTGAGTACTAGTGTACAACATGAATGCTTTCGGTTCTTGTAACATTATCTATGTATGATGTTTCTGAATTGCTGCAACTCATTTTGCCCCCTTCACTCATGATATAAAAGCTATTATGTATCTCATTATTGTAGGTCTCTTGTCCTTGGTTGTTTGTCCACAAAAAGAATAACAACCATATTGTTTCAAACACACGGACGGACTCTTATTGTCTGGTTTTTGTTCTTTGCTGCACATACTTGAAAATCTATTGGAAATTGATGATCTACTTGTTTTCTCAATGACTTGATATTATGATCCACATTCTTCATTAATGTTGTTACTCTATAATCAATCACTAAACATACTTATAATTCATCAACAATAAAACATTAACATTTCTTACTCTTGCAATATTTGTGATCGAATTAGTCCGACAGAAAATTGCTTATTCTGTTAGTTCCGAAACTGTTAGTATACGCTGTTGGTCGATCGAGAAGAAAGGATATATCATATATGCATATATGAATCTCCCTAATCTAACTATTGTACTTCAATTCTTCAAGATTTGTTGTTATAATACAAGTTGAGATTATGCATATAGTGTTGTTTAATTTGATACTGATTTCTTGCTTCTTAATTTGCATTTACATTGTAGACTAAGCTTTATTTTTATTGTGTAAGCCTGTCTGAGATCATGCTTGTTATTCAGAGGAGTTATGATAAGGGTTATATAATTTGTTTTTGTATGCAATAATAATAATAATAATAATAATAATAATAATAATAATAATAATTCATTTGTTTAAGGTACAATTGTGGTCCGTACAAGTGGGGTCAATCTGAAGATGCTGCTTAATTTATGACCTTTGATTTAAACTTTAGGGTTAAAAATCTTAAAATTGGGACTACCTTATGATATTAATTAATAGTAGTATATAACTATATACTATATCACTAATTAATGTAATATCTTATATGAAGGTTGAGGTTCTTGATTCTGGTTCACTGGAAAGTAAGCAGAAAGAAAAGGTAGTGGTACCTCAGTGGAAAAATGATTGGTGCTTAATTTTATTCTTCCCACTGGGAATATTATCTAAGCTGAGAATCAAAAACTTTTAATATTCATTATTCAGTAACCCTAGTTTTAGGGTTTGCTTTGGGTGTTTGAACTTTGAAGCATTCGCCGGATAGATTTCGTATGTGTATCGAGTTAAGGCTTACCTTCCGGGGAAGTTGTTTACTGATCGAATGAAGATGGAAGATGGGGTTATGGGGGTACATGATGATTTCGTTACCAAATACTCACAGTTTAAGTTTTCTTGATGCTGTGATTAGTTACATATATATTCAGTTTTCCATACAAATTTTAGGGAAGTTCTTGATATATGGTAGTGTTAACCTTGCAATATTACTTGAAAATGTTGCTGATAACAATTTTGACTGTCTCCCAATTTGTGGAAATGGTTGGACTTATTTTACTAATTGTTGTGTTGTAAATTTGTGAATCTTTATTCATGTGCGTGCATAAATAGTGCAAGATTCTTAGGAATGTACGTAGTTGCTTATGTTTTGAAGCAGTGTTACCTAATTCCCCCCACCCAGTTACTGCGCCAGGGAATTGGCAACTTTTAGCCCCATTTGACAACCAAGTAGTGGTGAATTGCGTACCAGTATCGAATTTCATACTAGCGGATTAGGTAACGTTGTTTTGATGTTAAGGTATCGTGATATAATAACAATAACAAAGCCTTACACCCTAAATAGTTTAAAGTCGGTTGAATAATATTAATGGTGCACAATTAATTGATGGCGAGTAGGATTTGAGAAAAAGCGATAAGATTTCATAAGTGTTTGTATTGTATTAAAATTTGAAAAAGATGTTGTGAAAGGGAGAAAATGTGATCAATGATCAAACTATTAGAAACTTCAGTTTCAACCTGGTTATAGTTCACTATTTAGAAAAGAAAGTGACAGTAATGTAACAAAGTTTGTGACATAGAAAGGCTCGCTATATAGAAGTATATAGGTTTGTATTATAATAAAATTCATAATAACGGGTTGAATTGTTTCAAAGTTGTAATGAGATTTCTATTAAAGTCTTGTTTAATAGATTTACTTTAAAATATATTCATCCCTTGCTTGTACCTTTGTAAGGTGGTGAGATATGTTGTCATTGGTAATATAATATGTGACATCAGTGCTCCTCTAGCAAAGTGTTACCTAGCTTGGTGCTCTAGTAGAAATAAGTTCAATTGTATTTATTTATTTATTTATTATTTTTTTTTTTTGTTTTTTTTTTCCCGCCAAATACTCGTATCATCCATCCAAGGATGAAATACAACAAATCGGGGGAAGATGAGATACAAAAGGTCGGGGAAAATAGGATAGAATAAGAACACAATTATTTATACATAGCAAATTAACTACGACATATCATAATTTATTATTAGCTGATATGGCTGTATCATTATTCAATGTGCTCAAAACGTACAATCACATAAACAAAGACATGACTTTGTTTGGGTATATAAAAGAGCAAAATTTGGAAGTTTAAAATACAAATTCTTATTAATAATATACTCAATAGAATGTAGACAACCCTAGTTGATAGTAGTGGAAAAAAAAAAAAAAAAAAAGAGAAATTAAATAGCTTAAAAGAGAAGAAGAATTGAATTGAAGTAGGTGCATATGATTAGGATTACGTAGGTGGAATGCATGTGAAGCCGAAAGATAAGTCAAGTTGGTAAGCGGCTTATGCTGAAGATTTGCAGTATATATTGTAGCTATTGTATATTTTATACACTCTTTTGTAACCCATTTTGAGAGCACCATGTGCTTGGCTACTACTAGCATCATTCTTTTTGTGCCGTTTACTTTAACTTCCATTATTACTCCATTTTTTTTTTTTTTTTTTTTTTTTAAACCTAGCTAGTTTTGTTCATTGTTAATCATTTGAGATTAACTCAATTAAGTAGCTTCAACTAGGTGTATATGAAGTTAATTAGTCTTAGATTTGAGCATTAGACTTATAGGTTAAAAAACTATGCTTATTGTTGAAGTAGTTGTTAATTAGTCACTCATTGGTCACTATTAGAGATTTGTCTCCATTGTTTTTCACTTCATTTACCGTTAATTAGTGCTTTAACCTTGTAGATCACATCAGAGTTTAATGACTGGACTTGATTAAAAATGGATTTGAATTGAGCAAATTAAAATAGAGTTTCGTAATTGGTTGTGTTTTAGAATTTTGCAATTTTGAAACAAATTAAGTTACGAATATAAGAAAAATATCACATGGTTATCGGCTAAATGTATAGGAATCAAGCATATATGATAAGAAGCTTTCTAGAATAACTTGGGGTCCAAATTTATAATCAAAATTCTTTCAAGCCACATTATGGAAATGCATTATTGTCTTAGGGTCAATCGAAAATGAAGGACAAGATTTTTCAAAAGCTATCCTTACGCTACTCGGACCACTTAAATAGCATCACACCTAACAATCATTGTTTCAAACTAAGACCATAACAGTCCATAAGTCATTTCAAATACAACTTACTTACCAAGTATTTCAGTGTAGTTCATATAAGTATTTTGTACAACGTTTTAAAGTTTAAATTTTGGCAAATTGGGAGCATCAAATATTGATTAAAGCTTTAGTTAGTACTTGGAATGTAGGGAGTGATACTTAATTAGGAGTGGAGCTATACTATAATCATTAGGTCATTTAACCCCACCTTTAGCTAACTTCATATCCTAAGTGTTTCTTGAAACCTTAAATTCGACTATATGTAATTTAAATTCTGATCTAAATTTGGTTCATACGGCTAACCTCAACTCCTAGATTCGCCACTGGTTGGTGCTTACGCCCAAATTTCAATTCTTCCACAATTCCACCAATATACTCTTTTCCACTTTGTTTTGTTACATTTTCCTCCATTTATTTCCATTTTAAGCATTGATTATATATAATTCTCAACCAAAAATTCCTTACTCTTTTTTTCCCACTTTTTCATAAGTCTAAATCTGTTGTCCCACATTGTATGTACGTTGCCATTTGTGTGCCAATCAATCTCTTTGGTTGCTTTTAAAATATGGCCCATCACTTTTGAATCAAAAAAACAAATTAAATATTGTTAATCAATAAAAATAGTGACACACAAGTGATACTGATATATCAAAATGAGAAGCAGCTTTTTTTTCTTCCATTTTTTCCTTAGTTGATTCCACCATGTACCCTTTTCTATTTTATTTAAAATTCAAACATCAATATCTTCTTTTGTCAAAAACATTCGGCGCATTGAGCATTAACTAATTTAAGACTATATTAATATGTTGTAATAGTAAAAGATTTTAACGTACACGGCATTATTAATCATTAAAAAGTAATAATGTAAAAAGGAATACATTGACATTTATAAGTTGATAATCTAAACTAAACTTTACATAAAGATAAAGCATATGGAGTTTGCTTGTCCCTCTAAAACCCAAGAGGTTGCCTAAATTCCTTCTAGAACCTAGAGAGAGAAAGTGCAAGAAATTACAAAGGAAGTGTTTTTTTTTTCCACATAACATTTCCTAAAATAGAAACATGTTTAATAATTAGTCTCATTTCTCAAGCTCAAGAAAATTAGGCATCTTTACAATGTTTACTTTTTGTGTCAATTACTAATTACTATTGCTAATTCTTGGTAAAAAGAGATTACTTTGAGGAATAATCTTCTACATATTGGTTATTAGTGGATATAATAATGATTGTATAAAGTAGAGTGATTAGCAACAATATTTAGTTCAAAGTTCATATATGACTCCAAATTTAAGGCTTGTTTGTTTGGATCAAATTTGGGCTATTTTCATGGGCTACATGGCCAGTGGGTTCTTCTTTACTTGATATTGGGCTAGCATTAGATTAAGTAATGGGATTTTCTATCTGGTTCCATGTACTCTGGTTTTTCTATTTGGTATTAAATTTCTTTTAGGGTTTTACATAGTACCATTTAGTTTATATAGTATCATTGAATCAAATTTGCTTTATTTTTTGGAAAAAATTGATTCTAATAATCCCACCTTTTACACATTTGAATATAACAGTCCCACCTTTCAATTATCTCACAACAGTCCCACCTTTATGGCTTGTTTTCTTTTATTGGTCTTTACCGGTTAATAACTTAATTACTAGGTAATTTAAACACGTGACATTACATGATTGGTGGAGTGCTTTTTTTTATTAAACAAAAACAAAAATCATTAAACACAAAAAACTGTATGAAATCAGTTTATTAATTAAAAAAAACAAAAAGAAATGAAAAATAGAAGAGTTCGTCGACTCTTTCTAGAAGATTGAAATAAGTGTCTGTAGACGCAAAGTAGTGTGTTTTAATGTATGGTCTTCTTCTTCTTTGTTTGGTTTTCTTTCTTTGTTGTCTTTGCCTAGTGTAAAGTGTTCAATGCTTATGTTAATCTAAATAAGACTATTTCGAGCAGTGTTCTGAATTCACTTTATATAGACTATTATGACCTTAATGAACTGATCGCTTGCTCTTGCTCCATTCTCGTTTCGCTCTAGATGTTCCTGGTTTTGAGTTCAAAAACAAATGACCATCTCTCTCGAAAATGACTTGGAGTGCTTTTTTTTCAATTTAAGTCAATTTTATTACTACCTCCGTTAATATTTAGTTGCAACACTTGGTGTTGCACGTAGGCCTAGGCAATTTTTTTTAATGATGTTTAGGAAATTATAAGGGTATTTGATTAAATAGAGAGGAGAGAGAAAAAAATGATTAAACAAAAGTAAATTAGGGTGGTCCACCCAAAATTTGGAGGCAAATTTTTAGGGGGGAAAAGTTCCCCCTCAAAACGTCAATTGTTTTTGTTTTTTTGAATTTCCCTCTACATTTAGAGGAAATTCAAATCAAAAAGTTTCAACTAATACCCATCTTCCACCCCATAAATACAAATCCCTTACAACTTAAACAAATGTTTACCAAAGAGCGACTGCTTGCCCAAAAAAAAAACCAGAGAAAAAGAGGAGAACTAGCCAATAATTACTGCCAACTAACATGGCAAAATCACAAAAAAAAAAAAAAAACATGAAAGCTCCTAAGTCAGCCTTCTTCCTAAACTCCTTCACCAGTAGTCCCCAACCAGCTTCAATGAACCAAAGTTAGCCTTTATATACATCCCCAAAAAGTAGCAATCCTGCCACATCCACCCTTCTCCAGCCTGCAAAAAGGGACTCAGGGAAGGTAGAAACACAATTAGTTCAAGCCAAAACAACAATGGCAGACAACCAAGTTGATGATGGTTGGTTCTCCATAGAACAACTTCTGCTTGAACAAGAACAAGTTGAATAAAGAGAAAGGGCAGAAACAGATGATATTGTAAGTCACTGCAAACCAGAATTATCCCTTCACAAAAGAAGGAAAATAGTTGACAATATACTTGCAATGGAAAAAGAACAAAGCCTCCCATATGGAAGTCAGGCACAATTAGCAAGGGAAGTGGGAGTTCACAAATCAACAATATGTAGACTATACTCATATGTAAAGGAACAGAGGCAGAGAGGGCAGTTGATTGATGTCAGATCCCACAAAACAAGTAAAGTGGGTAGAAAACCAAAGGAAATCAGTGATCATATTTTACAATCAGTGCCATTACAATTCAGGACAACTTTAATATCTTTTGCAAAACATTTGAATGTTTCTCATGTGTATGTGCACAACCTTAAGAAAAGGGGCAGACTAAGAAGTCACACAAGCAACAATCATCCTAGATTAACCCCTGACCACAAAATTGCAAGAGTGAAGTGGGTTTTATCACACATCATTCCTGGGACTCCAATCCAAAAAGCAACATTTCATGATATGCATTTAACCCTACACACATATGAGAAGTGGTTCTACTTGAACCCAGAAACAAGAAGATTTTATTTGTTGCCAAAGGAGGATGACCCCTACAGATGTGAAGTGTCAAAAAGGTACAAAATCAAGGCAATGTTTATAGTTGTCATTGGGAGACCCTTGTTTGATGAATCAGGAAGAATGCTTCACAGTGGGAAATATGGAATATGGCCTTTCATTTATCACAAACAAGCAACAAACAACAACAAGAACAGGGCAGTAGGAAGTTGGGAAGTTAAGGCTCATCAAAATGTGACAAGAGAGGTAGGCAGAGAGATGTTGCTTAAAAACATTATCCCATGTGTTAAACAAAATTGGCCCCATGAAATTCTAGGAAAAGAAGTTTACATTCAATGGGATAATGCTAGGCCTCATCAAATTCCATTTGACAATAAATGGATGCAAGCAACAAAGACAGATGGATGGAATATTAATATGGTTTTGCAACCAGCTCAATCGCCAGACCTTAATGTCCTAGACCTAGGGTTATTCAACTCCATTCAATCAATTCAGTACCAACACTTTCCAAGAACAATTGAGGAACTCATTCATCATGTCACTCATGCATATGACACACTTGATCCTATTGCAAACAAATACACTTGGCTTACATTGCAATCATGTATGCTTGACATTTTGTCAGTAAAAGGAGGGAACAACTACAAGATAGATCATATGGGTAAGAGGGGATTGGATGAGTTGGGACTTCTACCAGATAACTTAGAATTTGATCAAAAAATTGTGGAAGAAGCTGTGCAGTACTTGAATGACAGATTCAGGCAACCAACAACGGAAACACAGACACAAGTTGATAACAATGTACAAGTTGATGCTGACTGAACAACAAAGGGACTCATGAAGACACATCATAACTGTCACATATAACCTAAACACCTTCAATGGAGTAATGAAGCAATCAGGTTATATGTATTTTGAATGACTGATTTTTTGTAGGTTTGTAAATATGTATGTGTGTAATGCACTTTTGAATAGGCAGTCATGATAACAAGCAATATGTGTATGACCTTCAAATGAAAATGAAAAACATGGAAATATAATACTTTGCACAACAACCTTGTTTCATTCTGTATTTGTCAATCCATCAGAGAGTTACTATTTCATCATTACCACTAATCATGAGAGTGATCAACCTCAACCGAACTGTTATATACAGGATAAGAGCATCACAACTCTTGATTGGGTTTTAAATGAGTCCCTTCATCATTTGGAATTTAGACAAATATCAATTTAAGTCACAGAAATAGGGACTCATAATGTACCATCATATGGGACTCATGTAACTGCTTTGCATGAAGCTTTTAGTTGGGACTGAATTGTGTTGCACATATGAGGGGTCATCATCATTCATCAATGAACAACCAAGGGACCAATGACCATAATCAAAGCAACTGACCCATGAAAAAACATGCATACAGATACAACATAAACAACTTAATGACCTTAATGACCACTAAACAAGTATGAGAAGATGAAACAGAAACACAAACAGTTAACATGAACAATAACAACATTATAATCAACAACAACAACAACAACAGTTTAATTAAGAACAGTATAATCAAAATCAACAACAACAGTTTAATCAACAGCCATAGCAGTTTAATCAACAATAGCAGCAGTTTAATGAACAAAACAAAAGTTTAGTCAACAAGATTATAATCATGAATAACAAACACAAACATCAACAACAACAGTATAATCAACAACAAACAAACAAACAACAGCATAATCATCAACAACAGTATAATCATCAACAACACCCCATAGAAGGACACTAGATTATACGGATCTAACAGGTTAACAACAACAACACTTCAAACCCAAAACAAACAAACAATCACAAAAATAATTAACGGTATAAGGACTTTTACCGACCACCCATCAGATCTCAGGAGAACCACCAACAACAACTGCCTTTCCTCTGCCTTTGGCGTCATCGTCAGAGGAGGAAGAATGGGTGGCTGGGAGAGCCAGCACAGAGGACTCATCAAAGGGATGGTTGG
>PYUH01003976.1:1248518-1278793 GCA_016808085.1 Suaeda aralocaspica
TTTGCACAACAACCTTGTTTCATTCTGTATTTGTCAATCCATCAGAGAGTTACTATTTCATCATTACCACTAATCATGAGAGTGATCAACCTCAACCGAACTGTTATATACAGGATAAGAGCATCACAACTCTTGATTGGGTTTTAAATGAGTCCCTTCATCATTTGGAATTTAGACAAATATCAATTTAAGTCACAGAAATAGGGACTCATAATGTACCATCATATGGGACTCATGTAACTGCTTTGCATGAAGCTTTTAGTTGGGACTGAATTGTGTTGCACATATGAGGGGTCATCATCATTCATCAATGAACAACCAAGGGACCAATGACCATAATCAAAGCAACTGACCCATGAAAAAACATGCATACAGATACAACATAAACAACTTAATGACCTTAATGACCACTAAACAAGTATGAGAAGATGAAACAGAAACACAAACAGTTAACATGAACAATAACAACATTATAATCAACAACAACAACAACAACAGTTTAATTAAGAACAGTATAATCAAAATCAACAACAACAGTTTAATCAACAGCCATAGCAGTTTAATCAACAATAGCAGCAGTTTAATGAACAAAACAAAAGTTTAGTCAACAAGATTATAATCATGAATAACAAACACAAACATCAACAACAACAGTATAATCAACAACAAACAAACAAACAACAGCATAATCATCAACAACAGTATAATCATCAACAACACCCCATAGAAGGACACTAGATTATACGGATCTAACAGGTTAACAACAACAACACTTCAAACCCAAAACAAACAAACAATCACAAAAATAATTAACGGTATAAGGACTTTTACCGACCACCCATCAGATCTCAGGAGAACCACCAACAACAACTGCCTTTCCTCTGCCTTTGGCGTCATCGTCAGAGGAGGAAGAATGGGTGGCTGGGAGAGCCAGCACAGAGGACTCATCAAAGGGATGGTTGGAGTCTTCAAAAGCTAGTGGTGGCTCATCATAGGGCTCAACAGCAACAACCATTTCAGTACAGGGTTCAGTGGGGGGGGGGGGGAACTCATCCTCAAGATCAACAAGCTTAATACCACGCTTTCCCTTCCTCCTTGAGGACCTCCTTACACGAAGGAGGTTTCCAGTAGGGTTTAAAACCCTAAAAACCCCTTTACCCTTGTGATCTGAAGAAGAAGGAGGTGTTCCTTTCAGATCTACATCATGAGCACCAATAGCTTCACCCAAAGCTTTTAGAAGATTACGATTAAGGTGTTTCGCGGCTTCGCCGGAGTAGTAAGCTGACCTAGGGAACTTAGCTCCCTTTTCAATACCCTCGATCATCAAGAACAAATACTGGATTTCCTTCTCATTTTCTGTTTCAAACAATGCTTCATGTAAAGGACTCAGATCTGACATTGTTTTTGTTTTGTAGGTGGTGAGGGTTGAAGAAGAAAGCGTTTTCCTTTTTTTTTTTTTAGGGTTTGTAAAACGGAAGATGAAAGAGAGAAAAGATTGATAAGATGAAAGAGAGAATGCAGAGAAATAGGCGACAATTAAAGAGGGGTTGGTAGATGAATTGAATGAAGATGAAACATTTCATCTTCATGTCAGTTCTCCAGAATCAATACATTCAACGTATTGATGGAGGTAGTTGGGAGATGGGATAAATATTTGGAGGAAGTAATTAGATGTTAATCCAGCAATCTTACCCACGATCAACAACAAATTAGGATGCTTAAGTTATTTGTTAAAAAATAAAGCAGGGGTATTTTAGTAATTTCACCCCAAAAAGTTTACCAAAAAAAGAAAAAAAGTAAGTGTTGCAATTATTTGATAACAACCCAAAGTAGTAAGTGTTGTAACTAAAAATTAACGGAGGTAGTAATTAAAAAAACGAAAAGAAATGAAAAAATTGATTATGATAACCTGAAGTTCAGGTTACTGGTAAAAAGGACCCATAAAAGAAAATGAAGTATAAAGGTGGGATTGTTAATGTGTAAAAGGTGGGATTATTAGAATCAATTTTTGTTATTTTTTTTATTTAAATGCCATAAGAATATAAGATTGTTCCATTAAGGATTTTAAGGAAATATTTAACGAAATATTTAGACCCTAAAAGATAAAATTTATATTAGAATTAACTAAAAAAAATTAGAATGCCTCAATTGACATGAAAGAAAAAATGACTTGGTTTACATATATGGTTTTGTTTTACTCAAAAATAATCCGGCTAAGATTTTAAGGCGTCATTTTTCCCTCAAGAATCAATTTTGGAGTCGGAGTTCAGAAGAGGACCAAAAATACCTTAAACTAACGTATTATTTAGTAGAATATTACATCTTACCTAAATTAAAAATACAGTGATACCATATGGAACCCCAAAAGAAATTTGTACCAAATGAAGAAGCAAAATGTTTAGGGGTACCAAATCAAAAACCCTTTAAATAATTGAGTTCTTACAAAACCAAACAGAGACAATTCCAATCCTAAGTTCAATGTGCTCCATATATATACGAAGCATCACTTATATAGGGTTATAGGAAGAGGATCAAAGATAGAAACAGCACACCTGTAATGGAAACTGTGAAGCATAACGCGTGTCGTGAAAGGTATCTGGTTGCGATACCATAACAACTAATTAAGAATTGATAGAAGAGCAATGACTGTTGAAATGGCGACCATCAAATATGCCGGCAGAATGTGCGGTTTTGAGCAAGCTTTTATAGGTCTGTTAGATAAGGTGCCAAAAGACAGGAGTTTTCTGTCATCAGCCGCAGCAGTTTTAGCAACTCCAAACTGTCTTACTATAAGTTTAGAAATAATGCCATTATATCAATCCTCTGTGTTTACTACACTAGAGGCTAAACACATAAAGACAGTTGAATAATGTTTGGTTTGCTTCATGCTAGAGGACCAAAAGTTACACCAGGGAAAACCTCAAAGAAAGTGCCTGATGGTTAAGCTACATATTTCAGCATAATCACAGATATGCTCCTTAGCCGCAAGACTAAGGTCACTAAAAAGTTGCACAGAAGTTTAATCAGAGAACAAGAACAAACAATTTAATTCAAACAGAATTCCGAGACAATAGGTCAACAATGCATTTCAGAACCACAAGTTCTTACACAAATTTTGTAAATACCAAAAAACCGCCTTAAAAGAAAGTCTGCTCATTTGAGTCTACTGATGTTAAGTGAACAAAATATCTTGCAAAAAATTTGTTCATTTGACATTTCTCACTAGCTATAAGATAAAAATCACTCAATTGCTCAGCAAGATGATGTCTTACCATGTTGGACATTGTCAAAGTCTACCCATAAAAATTGTCAAGAAACTACAAGAGCACAAGTCCAAGTTCTGAAGGCTTTATGGGTTCCCTCAACCGATAGTTGTAAAGATAGTAATGAAGTTTGCCATCCCCAGGACCATATTTCAGCTCTTTGAGGAATGATTCATTCTCCATAACATCCAGTGCATTATAAACATCAAAGTCCTTTGACTTTGCTATAATAAGAGCATCATTCATCAACTGAACCAATGGGGTTTTTGTAGCTACGTTGTAGTAAGAATAAGCAATCTTTAGAGTTGAGTAATTTGGGTTGCCAAGAATAGACGAAGGGAGCGTGTAAAAGCTGCAAAAATCAGTGATCTCATGGGTAATAGGGCTTTCAACTACATAAGCATCAATAACATCTTCTTTGGGAAGAATCCAATGTTGAACATCATTTTCTTCAAAGTCGGGTGCCACAACAAACTGGCTCATATAATTTCTCAGCAGACGGGTAACAGCAGGAACATCACGGAGCTGCATCTGCCTAAAACCAGGTGTAGCTGTAGACTCTGGTAATTTGTAAAGCTTAATGGTACGACTCATCGTCATTCTTGGGCCAAGCCTGGAAAATCCAACATCAATCAACTTCTTAGGGTTAAGTGACCTATGCCAGTACTGACAGGTAGCTATGGGTGTCGGAATAACTACACCAGCAGTATAAGCAGCTTGCCATATATTTTCCAGATGAACCCTTCTAGTGACCTCCTTGATCATAACAGGTGCAAGCCTTTTCGACCTAATGTTCTTATGCACACACAAGAAGTTAACCTCAGCCATGGTAACAACCTCATCACGAACACGTATCCTAGCTGGAACAGCCGTAATGAAACCATACAGCTTCTTCGACTTCTTAATCCGAACCCCAATATGCCAACTCTTGTAATACCCAGGTGGTCGAAGCGCCCACTGAAGGAACTCCTTAGAATAGTTAAACCGAAACATGTTCTCATCATCCTCAACATAGTTTCTCTTCAGAAAGTTGTAAACCTCATTACACATTTCCTCATCATCCATATCACAAGTAATCCACTCAAAACCCGAGATCAAGTTATACGGCTCTTGCTGGACCTCGGACAACGGAGAAGGCTCCTCGATAGGACCTTCGGGCAAAGTCGAATCTCCAACATCCTTAAATTGCCCAACAGGCTGTTTTTCCCAAAAAGTGTGTCGGCTTTCGATACTACCATCAATAGCAAGAGAGTCTTGAACCTTCCTAGTTATGGTCTCAATGCTAGTATCATCATCCACCTTGGTTTCAGGGGTTTCATTAGGGTTTGAGTCTCTCTTATCATCATCACTAATTAATAAGTTATTTTCCTCCATTAAATCCCCTAATTCCTCAAAAACCCACCAATCTGCAAAACAGGGAAAAACCCTAATTTATCTCCTTCAAAAAAACAATCTTTTGCAACTTTAATCTAAAAAGCAATTCAACGGCATACAAATTCAATTGACCAACAAAATAATCAGACATAAAACCTAATTTAATCATAAACTCAGAAAAGTTCATTAATTTAAGATCAAATCCAACAACAATTACAACTCGATTAAGCGATTGACTGACAAATTTATCTATAAAAATCTTAAAACCCTTCATATTTCAGATCGAAATGCTAATTAATTGATTGATTGTTCAGATTGGAAGCAAAAAAAACCCTAAAAAATTAACGAGTAAAAGCAATAGAAATGAGATTTGAAAGAAAGGAGATTACATACCTCAGATTAACAACGGCAGAAAAATGGAGAGAGATGGTGGCTTCAATGGGAGTAGTTCGACTAATTACGTGATACGTTGTTTGGATGAATTTTGGTTTTACGGAGTTAACCCGTGTAATTCACGAACGTATGTACAATGTAAGAGGGGAAAAACGTACGTTGTATGATATACGGATACGAATGATACAGTCTTACGTGATGTTAGGGTACTTCGTAGATTTATGAAACCACTGGTCCACGTCTCCACGAAGGTACTTCATAAAATTAGAAAAGGTCTAGGAGTACCATGTTTGAAGTATGTCTACACGTCACGTAATACTTTCTCAACCCATCTATGAACTCATGATCTTAAAGTCAAACATTAATAAGTTAACTATTGAGTTATGACATTTTATATGTCTTTTTAGTTAAATAAATGAATAAATCACACGTAATGAATCAATAGAGATAGATACAAATCATTTTTTATGCACAATTAATTTTTATACGTGCATTAACTGTATACCTGGGGCATCGGCCGGACCCAACATCTAGTTTTGTTATTAAATACAAAATTATTTCCAATCTAAATTATGCATTTAATGCTAAGTCATATGGACTTATTCTTGAAGTGATAGCCGGGTTAAAAAGAGACCACAACATCGTTGCACAATTGGAGAGGGGAATGTACATGATACAACCGGTTTGCCGGATAGTGTTCATACTAGCCATGGATGGATTCGATGATGGGGGCACGGGGTGGATCTTAACTTCTTAAGTATTTTGCTTTACTTTAGTTACATTGCAATACTGTGCCTGAATTTTTAATCAAACTGGCTCAGCTTGAGATGTTTATCATGTTGTCTCTTTATTTTTATTTTTTTTAGGGAATCATGTTGTCTTTGTTAATTAAGGCTATGTTTGAGAACAAGGTAGCTGAAACAAGTTGAAGTGATAGAATAGCTGAAAATTTAAGCACTTTAAATGAGTTACTACTATTAATAGCAACTCAATTTTAGTCAAAATTCGAGCTTAAATTTTATTTGAGTTTATTTTTCAAACACAACTATTAATTTAAGGTGACTTAAAAGCTTAACACCACCTACTTATTTAAGGTGACTGAAATGAGTTGTCAAACAGTACCTAACTCGCATTTCCGCTTTTATCATTTATCTTCCAATGGCAAGTTAAAGGTATTAACTCTGGAAGAGGTAGGGTTGTCACTTGTCAGCAATAAGACAGTACTTAGCCTCACCAACGAAGATCAAAATCTTAGCAACGTCAGATCATCTTACAGTAGACCTGGAAATAAAATAATGCCATTACGCCATTCCTCTAATCATCTATTTTGTCAATGTGTTACAAGCTAACAACCTTAACGGTCAAAACCCATAAAGCCAAGCTTATACACAAACTATTACTGTTGGTTAATTGCTACTTGCTCAAATGCAAAAACACACCAGGAAGATTAGTCAGATACATGCAACACTAGAATTTTTGGTGACTAAATGCCTATGTATAAGACTACATATATCAAGTAACTCTTGCTTCAGAGAGCTCCACTTGAGCAACAGCTGCATTGATCGCATCGAGCATGTCTGTCTTTCCCTTACTCAGCACTTCGTCTATTGGTGTCTTGTCATGACTGAAAATTTAAAACATCCATATGACACTAGACTCTCAAACATAAGAATAAATAATACAATGCTTAGACATAAATCAATCAGAGGATAGCTGTACCTGTTGAGGGTTGCAACATTTGCTCCAGCCAAAATCAAAGATTTAACAACCTATGTAAAATAGCAAAAAGGACGGGAATACTCCATAACTATGAATAAATCAGAAGCAAATTCGACGTGATACTAACAATAAAATAAGTTACCTCAATGTGTCCATTCAGACAAGCCCAATGAAGAGGTGTGTTGTTCTCTTCATTTAAAGCATTAAGATCCTGTGTTACATTGAAGAATAAATAAATTGATGAGTGGATGCTCCCGATTCGAAAATAAGAATAGTGTACAATCAAGAGCTAAAGCTAAGTTTTTCAAGTAAGAATCCTGATCAGCCGACCCCTTCCTGAGTTCCAAGACCATGGTACTATGGTGGTTCCCAAATCCCAATTATCACACGCATTAAAAGTTCATTACATAATTTTTGTCTTTCCAAATGTTAATAAAAAGGCTACTTGATAAGATTTTGCAAAATAAATATTGAGTATACAACTGGAAGTGATTTCCGCACTCCAAAATTTACAATTGATATAGTCAGATTATTCGCAAGCAAACATAACAAAAATGGGAGTTCAGAAATCACAGCCCAAAACACCTAAAAAAACTCCAAAAGAATCCAACATAATTCATCAATGGTCCGTGAAGTACTTGTGCAATACGATGTTCTTGTGCATTACTTGGAAGTTGGAACTTCTTTGTCAGAACATGGAAGTGTTGACAGGCTCTCTAATAAGTCATCTAACACATTGGCTAAATATTTGATTTGCGTCTAAATTGTGTTGTTATCATAAATTTAATCCATAAATCATGAATCATGAGAATAAGGGGACAAGGAAAGATCTACTTACCACACCTTTGTTTAGAAGGTACTCCACAACACCATGGTGACCATTGGCTGCTGCCATATGAAGTGCTGCAAGGACAAATAAGGAAAGATGAAACAACAGAGGTGATTACAAAGAGAAAAGTGGGATAGGCACATCAGTCTCAGTATTGTAATATATAGGTACGGAGTATTTGAATACAGAGTTTAAGTAAATAATCACAGTGCTAACTTCAGCTCGAAAATGGTTTATGACATATGAGCATTATACACACATACAAATGTTTTGGCAGACCAACTCAAAGAGCACCATAAGTCCATTATAAACTTAAAAATGATAAGCCAAAATACAAGTGGGATTTTACCGACACTAAATCATGTATGCTACATTTGTTGCAGCTAAAATCCAATAGCGATAGTCAATAGAGAGAAACTAAAACAGCTTAGATCCATAACAGGGATAGACATCATCATATATAAAGCTTCACATCAACCAATAACACAAGTCGAAATAGCACATAAAATGAGACAAAGGTGTTCAAACCTGTCCGGCCTTGAGAATCCTTGACATCAAGAGAGACTCCAGCAGATTCTAAGCCTTTGAGGTCATCAAGATCATCGTATCTAGCAGCCTGAGTAGGATAAACAAATAAACTGGCAAGCAAAAATGTAAAATATCCACCATTTCTCAAGTAAAAGAAGAATGGATCACCCTTTATTCAGCAAACTCTTCGACAACATGAACAACAGTTTAAAACCGAAGTATTGAGATATCAATAGCTAAATAAGTATTACTTTCATTGTGCAATAGGAAGTGACTAATTAGAGTCAACTATATCCTACAGCAAGCGAGACGGGATGAGGTAAACACACTTATGGGACTAATTTGACAACACTAACAACAAATTAAATTCTTTGATGACAACTCAAAGTGAAATAAGCATATAATCTTTCTTGACTTCATTAATTAACAACTAATGCAATCATTCCTTCATATAATTTGCAACTTTCAATCTTTCCCTCAATATTGAAGCCTATAAAACTGTCATTCCTTCAATCATAGGTACCAAAAACACAACTTTGAGTGGCTAATTACTAATTAGGGTAAAAGGGGGAAGAAATCACAAAAATTAAGCAGCATTTTAGTCAATAAGCTCTCCTTTTAACAAACCATAAAAATCATAAAATCAAAAATCAAAAATCAAAAATTTCTTTGAGCAACACAAATATTATTACCTCACTCTAATAATCAATCTTTTTAATATTATTTTATATTCAAAATTGAAGTGCAAAAATTAACATTAACACGAATAAGCTTATATAATACAAATCAACTTGAAGAATGATATTAAAGTGGGTATAATTATCCTATAAAATAGAGCATACTTTAATTATTTATGATTATATATTATAGCAATTAACAGAAGAAAAAAATAAATAAATTAAGGAAATACTAATAATAATAAGGAAGTAAGAATAAAGGATGACCTCAAGTAAAGCATCAATTTGATCCTCCATCTCCTGTGACACCTCAAATGGTGGTTGTTGTTGCGGTGGTGATGGTGTTGCTTCAGCCCCCATTGTTTCAGTCGTACTAATGGTTTACGCAATAACCAGCAAAAAAACAAGAAAGTTGATTTGGTATTTGTTGTAAATGGAAAAAAAATACAAAGCCCAATTAAATTTTGTATTTTGGCCCATTTATTTGTCCCATAGCTCAATTATAGCAATGGCTATATTTATTTTTAGCCTTTTGGGCTTTGCAAGCACTTGAAGGGAAATTATACGAGTATGTATTTCAGCACTCTTTAAATTACTCTATATATTTGTTCCTCTCATATGAACAGTGATCAATTTTATAATTTTATGTGTGTGTGGGTGGGTGGGTCCTCTATAACTGATTGTATTTAATGAGGTACAACAAAAGGACAAAAAATTGTTTATTTATTTTAAAATTAATTTAGAGGAGAGCGAGCTTCTCGATTGCATGGTATGGAGGAGGAATTATTATGTAGATGTTTTCATGAAATGATAAATTTTGGTTCATGTAGTTGACCCGATTTTGAGGCTAAGGCTTTGATTAATCGATTTGAATTTAATGTTTAACTTATTCTAATTTAAAAGAATCATTTACCTTTTCACTTCAAGTCTCTTACTTGGTACAACCATTTGTATCAAGAAAATTGTCTTTCAGTAATTATGCAAATTATGATACATGTTTTACTGACATAACCATGATTATTTTTGTAAACATAAACAATTAGGTTATTGCAATAAACCGACAAGGTTTATCACTACCAGCGAGACTCCGACTACGGACTACCCTATATTACCATCCACTCACAAGACTTGCTCTACCCATAAGACCATCTCTAGGTCCTGTTCTTTCGGACTTAAATTTTTGGTATTTCAGTTCAGTTCAAATTCGGTCCACTTCAGTTCGATTCAGTTCAATTCAGCTCATCTTCAGCTCAGTTCAATTCACTTTAGTTCAATTCAATTCACTTCTATTCATTTCGATTTCTTTCAGTTTAATTCACCTTTGTTTCAGTCCAAAAAAACAGAGTCCTATTATTCACCACGTGGGCTCACTCGTCAAACCATCACGAGTGGCAACTCAACTTGAACCCTTTTCCACGCCTTCACTCAAATCCATATCAAAAAGTAGAGTTTCACGCTACCACGTATAAATACTTAATCCTAAAGTAAATTGAGAACCACCGGTCACACAAAAAACTATTTTCATTTTTGCGAGAGGAGGGGAATAATTCCTCCCTTCTCTTCTAACACTGGAGGAATCCTCCTCAGAATTATACCTCTTTGATTCTTCTCTCTCCTTTCTTCCTTTCCAATTATTTGTACATACTTTTACCCCTTTATAAATATTTTCATTATTATTTTTTTTTTCAATTTAATTTTTCTTCTTTAACTTTTAGCAATGACTTCAGTCACCGCTCTTACTACCCCTCTCAACAATCTCATCGTCCCAGATCAGGTAACAACAATTCCCCATCTTCTAAAGTTCCAATTGTTTTTTTTAATAAAGTTTCGATTTTTATTGTGAAGTTTCGATTTTTTTTAGTAGATCTTTGTTGGGTTTTTGATTTATTGATTAGGGTTTGTTGTATGTAATTGATTTAATTAGGTGATTTTTGCATCTGGGTTATTTATATTTTGTGAAATTAATGTAATTTTATGACATGAAATTGATTCTAAATCTGGGAAATGGGTGAAAGTGTAAAAACAAAATAAAATTGATGAGTTTTAGATTTGTGGGTGTTTGATTGAAATAGGGGAAAATGAAGGAGGTGATGGAAGAAAGGGTTGAAATGAGCAAATTGGTGAATGATGGTGTTTGTGCCATTTGTTTGGATGATATTGAGCTTCAAGAAACTGCTCTTGTCAAAGGTTGCGAGCATGCTTACTGGTTTGTCTCTCTCATTGTTATTTGTTTTCTTATTACATATGGTTAGATTGCCCGTCGATTCGCAGTGGTTTATGGGTCGCTTACTATCTATGCATGTCATGTTATCAGTTGTATATTGCATTTGGAAAAGTTTTGCCACCTCCATTTCAAATTAAATGCAACAATGGGGTATTATGTGTGAGTATTAAAAAATTAGTTTGTTGCCTTTATTTTGAACCAGAGGTAGTGTATAATGTGATGATCTTATCAAGGTGTAATTACAATTGGGCGAATGGGCGATGGCAGCTGTCTTTGTCTTTTGATACTGAGTCTGCTTCAATGGTCAACCATGAGGGTATATGTTAATGGTGCATTAGTAGTGGGTTATTTATCCGTTGGGTAGGTGTATCAATGTTTATTTTATGGATCTTGGTATTGCAAAATTTAATGAGATTAGATTGTTATGTTAAGTTAATTGTGGATCATGCTATGTTTCTTTGTCGATATGAACATGAAGATCAATGTGGTAATTTTTAATGTAGTTGTCATGAGAATTTAAATTGTGGGTGAAGGTGAAAAGCTAGGATAGGAATATGCAAGGAAATGGTGTTCCTTAACTGCTGTAAAAGAAAGGCATAGCATTTGGTGAGGGTTAATTGAAGCATAGAATATGTTTCCTTTGCTATAGTGAATCTCAAGGACATTGGATTGTAGATTAAGTCAAATGCCTTTTCATGGATTATGTTATACGCAGTGTTTTTTTCCACTATCAAGATCAATGTAATAATTCCGGCTTAAAAACGTTGTGCCTTTACTTGGTCTTGTTTGGGATTAAGTCTTTGATAATGATGATGATGAAGAATCATTTGTTGCTTGATATTGATTCTGTTTGTGGTAAGTCTTGATTGTCTTTTAAGAATTTGAGTTAGTATTGTTTTTATTGTGAGCTCGGATGATGTGCACGCTGTTGTTTAATGTTATTGTGGTATAACTTTAGATTGTGGGTGAAGGTGAAAAGCTAAGGTAGGAATATGCAAGAAAATGCTATTCTTTGACTGCTGTAAAAGAAACGCATTATGGCTTGTGCATTTGTTGAGGGGTTAGTGTAGAATATGTTTCTTTTGATACGTCTATTCCATTCTTTTAAATTCCATAGAGGAAAAGTTTGTTGTATTCGTAACCATGGGAGCTTAGAGATATAATGAGACATTTTAGTAGTTTGGGAGCAACTAGTTTCAGTGATTAGTTTGATAATGAGCTTGAGATGAGAAACATATTTAGAAGTTGTAATTATTGTTGTCACTTAAGCAGCTATTGTTTTAGTGGAATCAAGATTATGTAAATTCTTTATGGTGTTTGTGTTGTTTCATCTAGACGGAGGAATGAAGCTTTATGTGAACATTTTATAATGGGTTGGACGGCTGATTGCTTTGGTTTCCAATTTTCACTGAAGGAAACAGTTATCTTAGCTTGTTGTGAACTTGTGACCGTCACTTATATATGCCATGTTTTTTCTCTGTTCGTGATTATAGAAAAAGTTCATGAATTATATTGATGCTGTTCTCTTATTATTTTTCTACTATGATTTACAGTGTGAATTGCATCTTACAATGGGCAACTTACCATGAGCATCCTAAGTGCCCTCAGTGCAAAAATCCGTTTGAATCTTTGGGTCTTCATCGTGGTCTAGATGGAAGGTATGCTTCTAAACCTGTAGCATGTTTTTTGCATCTTTTCATGTGAAGTTTTGCTAATGTATTGTTGGAATGTTGGCCATCTTCTTGCAGCTTACATGATTACTTGCTTGAAGAAAGTGTGTGCTTGCTTTTGAGAGCTTCATGGTTCAAACCTTTGGATGTGGAGCATCAACCTGACTTCTATGATGACCCAGATGATATATTTTACTATCATTATCAGCAGTATCATCAATATGAATACGAGGACATTGATGAGGATCTAGAGGATTCTTTCTTTCGTAACTCAACAAGTCTCCGCATTGGCAACCGCAGGTGGGGTGATAATGGTTACGTACGGGCTGGTCGTCAGGAGGCAAGGCCGGTCCAAAGGTCGAATCCCCAAAACTCCAGTGGTAGTTCATCTCGTCAACGCAAAAAGAAAGAGGTTGAGAAGGATGCTGAGGCTGCTAGTTCATCAGATACACCCAACAAAAAAGAGGCTGGAAAAGATCTTGTGGGGCGGCGTGCCAAGAGGGCTCTGAAGCGTGAAGCTGCTGACAAGGCAGCTGCAGCAAAACACCAACAACATTTGGTTAGGCTAGGTAGGCAGTAGCTGATGTGGGTATTGTGTGATATTATCATGCAAGCCAGCAGCCTTGTGTGTCACCACCACCAGCACCATTTGTACAGTTCTATTTCTTAGTACTTTCACTTTGTAAAATAATGACACCGTACCGTAGCGCTGACTTGTCCGTTTAAGACTTTGTTTAGTTTTATACACTGCAATTAGACACCTTAGCTATCATCCCATTGTTATTTACTTATTTGGGTTGGAACTATTTCAACAAAGCTATTGCAACAAGGACAACGACAACTATAAAAATTGGTTCTTATGAATTCTTTGATTTGTTTTGTATAAAACTCTTTCTGACATATTTGTTCTAATGTTCTATTTCTGTACATCTTCTGATTCTTCCTCTGCTGGCTGGCTTCCTTTCTTTTTGCCTCCTTTCAGGTTTCCACTGATCCTTCATATCAGGTACTTCTATTCTCTTATAAATGCTCTTGCTAAGCTTCCTGGAACAATGATAAGGCTCCTAGAGATAATCTTATAATCCAGTTTCTTGCTGATCAGTTGATGTCTAGCTGTCTAGGTCATATCACATATGTGGGAGTCCTAACTTTTCATCCCCTTTGATGAACCCTTCTTTTGCGATACAGTGACACTTATTTTTAAAAAGATGATAATAAAAACAAAATAGAAGATTAGTTTTTGAATGAAGCACGTAGTATTAGATTTTTATTCCGACCCCAAAGTTTAATTATGAGCTGATTTTTTATGCACCGCCTTTGACTAGTTAAGAGAAGAAAGGTTCTATTCATTACAGGTTAGTGATGGTTGTTGCTCCATCTTAATTTCTCGGTCAAACAAATGTAACTAATCTTAAGTGGTTTATGTGGATGATAAATAGTTTGTTTCTAAATCATTTATCATATGATGTTGAAAATTGACATTTTTTAAATACTGTTTGGTGAATGAACTGGATTATTTGCTTGCCTTGAAGTTCAGGACAGTGGTGAAAAGAACAGGAACAAATAGAAACTGTGAAGATGTAATCAACACTTGTTTTCAATAAGTGGGACATCCCCATTTACATTTTAGTGGAGGAATGCCTCGTCACTTAGAAGTGGAAGCTGCATTGTCAAGCAAAGCAAAGGTCTCTCTCTTTCTTTCTCTCTTTAAATATCTTTAATCTCCATGAATAACGAAGCATATACCCACACAAATAAAGAGAATCCAAAGAGAGCATAGCATCAATAGGAGGGATGATGTACCATTCATTGTGATTTGATCGATTATTCATGTTCATGGACATGTTTGAGATTTCGATCATAAATAGAGGTTAGATTGGTTTTCCCAAGTCCGTAGGGGTGGTTTATATAGGGAGTAACAAGTTTTGTGTGGGGAGGCTCGAAGAACTCTTACGTTTGAAGGGCTTGTACAGTTGTATTCCGTTAAAAAAACAAAAAACAAAAAACAAAAAGCGAAATTATGAGGGAAAAAGAGAGGTGAATAAAGAGGAATGACAACATTATATTCCTAATATATCATCATCTATATTCAATTTTCTTCCATTCTACCTACTACTACCTTTCACCCACCTCAACTTGCTTAAAATTCTTGTTTTCCATTGTATCTTAATTCTTGTCCAACTTTTATCTACTGATAAATTATCTGTTTTGTCTTTTCATACCTTGAGTTTACTTGAAGTTGATAATATTCATGCCTTTAAGAATCACCAACTGTCTTTTAAAGACTTTCTCATTTTCTTCTATCAACAACCACTTAGAACTGAACAACAACACTTCTATTCTTATCAATTCCCTATAAAAAGATTGCATTTCCTACACAAGTTTTTTTCCTTTTCTAGTCCTTTATTATGTCATCTCCTTTCTACATGACATATTTCCTTTATTTATTTGCAACTATGTGGAAGCTGGAAAATGTTACTTTCAAAGTTACATAATCCAATTTTTACAAATTTCACTATTTCTAGCAATTCTTGTTTTTCCTCATATATGTGCTCCTTTGGAGAAATCATCTTTTGGTATTCCCAAAATTATGGAATCTATGAATCAATCATCTAGATTTTGTTATGATCCCGATAACGATACTGCGTTTTCAGGAAAGTTAGAAATCTTTATCCACCATGCTAGGAACATTCACAACATTTGTATATATGACAACCAAGATGTTTATGCAAAATTCTCCCTCACCTACAACCCAGATGATATGGTGTCTACTCGGGTTGTTGTAGGAGGTGGTAAGAACCCGGATTTCAAAGAGAAGTTGGAGTTGAAAGTTGAGCATATCGATGCCGTGTTAAAATGTGAAATTTGGATGCTAAGTAGAGCTAGAAATTTGTTAGAAGATCAACTTTTAGGCTTTGCTTTGGTCCCAATTCCTCATGTTGTTAGTCAAAGAGGTAATATAAGTTGTCAAGATTTTAGTCTTTCGTCTACTGATCTTTTTCATTCTCCTGCGGGAACTGTTCAATTGAGCCTTTCACTCACACCAAACTTCTCCTCCATTTCTCCCCTGAATTCCTCGGCTACAACCCCATTTCACAGTTTTTCGGGGAATTCATCTATTTCTTCTGAAGTTGTTTTGCTTGATCCAAATGATTATTCGAGAGTCGAATTCCCTGATATAAATGCAGCATGTGAAGATCAGGTTATGGTTTCGGAATACTTTAACTACAACAACAATGCTTCTTCTTTAGGATCATTTATTCGTCTAGGCTCTGCTTTGAAAGCGGATGATTATGAAATGACAGGAAACTCATCAGAAGATAATGATAACGCGAATGGGAATTCTCCAATTGATAGTAATCAGCAGTCCGGGGTTTCGAGCTCAAATACAAGTCAAAGTGATGATCGTAACACGGCTCAGTCGAAATCAGCTAATGATCATCTGCAGGCACAAGCTGAAACAGGGGTAAAGCATAGCAAGGTAAATGGTGATGCTGATAATGGAATTGAGGAGCAAAAAGAGAAGGCTATTAATGAAATTGAAGATGGTCATAAAGGCAAAATTTCAGGATATGGTAATTCAGGCCGAGTTTTCCCGAGTCATGATGTGGAGCAGGTAACAATGCAGAAGCAAATTGCTGATATGTATATGAAGAGTATGCAGCAATTTACCGAGTCCTTGGCAAATATGAAGTTACCTATGGAAATTGACCGGACTACTAAAGCCGAAGAACCAAGGAATGTGATTAATGTCATGGAGAGAAGCAACGGGACGGATATTGGGAGCAAGAAGAAGGATGGATCGAGGGTATTTTATGGTAGTAGGGCTTTTTTCTAAATTTTTTTTTCCCGCGGAAATTATCAGGTGGTTGAAGTTAACGTTGCATCGTTAAGATGATGCTCTAATCTAGTAAAACATGAGTATTAGTGACATGGGCATTCAAGTTAATTTACAGGTTATTACAAACTCATGTAATCTTAATGTTTCAATGATTGTCTAGAGTCATGTATGCCATAGATTGTGACTTTCTAATCGTCGTTTTGCTGCAAACCTTTCCTATACAAATGTTTGTTATATATAGCTTAGACTATTACAACTTTACAAGTGAAACTGCTGACATTCTCAACTTGTGATATTCTAAAGAACTAGAATTGTAATTGTCGAACAAAATTTCTCTCTTTTGAAAATTCAGTCAATCTTTTTCACCATACAGCTTCTCTGAGCCGTCCTTAGCTGTTATAATGGAATCGTATTTTGTTTTGAATCTCAGATTGGCGTTTACTTAACGTTGATCACTAATTCACTATTGGTTCGACTTTAGACCCGATCAAATACTACGGAGTATGTTTCAAGTGTTTATCTTGTTAAGTTCGTTAATACGTCTCTATTAACAAGTTTTTCTGGTTGGATTGTGAACAGTGAAGAGGTTTATGAATTGGATAATTACCACTTATAAAAATGAGAGCTAATTATGAAGAATGTTAGTAAAAAGGTTAAAGAAGGGTGGCTTTATGTGATTTTGTAGATTCACTTTTTAATATATCATAATTGTGCAAAGTTAGTGGACTAAAAAGCTAATTCATCGTCAAGAGAATTGAGGTTGAAGTTCATGAAAGAAACACATTTTTAAAGTTTTATCAACGCAATAATGATTATATGGGTATAACTCAACTCCCGAAAATTACTGCTTCGTTAATATGCCTCTCTAAGACTGTATCACTAGAAAAAATATATATATATATTCTAGTTTGTTGTGTCTTAATCTGTTTCGAATAAAGTGTACACTTCATAAATCTAAGGCGGTTTTGGTCTTTTAATCCATGTTTACGTTTAGTCCATTAAGTGATTCTAAACTCAAGAAAAACGATTTTTTTTTTTTGCTATCCGACACCATCATGTAGGCTTTGTGGCTCTAAATACTTATCTATATGTGTGGCTTCTCTTGATCCAAGGGTAAATAGGTAAACCTTTGGGCCACCATAAGTAATTTCAAACCCTTGAAAAACTTCTTGATTTTGTTTTTGAATTTGAGCACTCTCCAAGGCTCCATCTCGTTTTCTCCCCAAATTTTTACCCTATGTGGTAATAGTAACTAACTTTATGATGTCTCACGCCCATATTCAACTATAAACACTAGTTACATTCTCTTTATAAAGGATTTTCAAAGTAAGATAGTCTTCGTTTTCGGTTTGAGATGGAGGGACGTTTTTGGCCAATATTATTTTCGCCCCATCTTTCTATCGCACGTTTGTTGCAATCACAGGAGTTCAGGACTACTGCACATCTAGTTTTAGCCTCTTCAAAAGATTTTGAAACTAGGGACATACTATAGATTTATCCACGAAAAAACACCAAAAAGGCTTGTAGACTATAATTTCATTTTTTTTTTTTTTTTCATTGTCTTAGAATAGAGACTTTTATGCAAGTCTAGTAGACAGTTAGACACTAGACACTAGACACCCATGACTCCAAGAGGCCATGAGTCAGTGCTGCAACACGCAAATACGGCTAAACAACACCTGACCCGAACCAGCTAGTATGTGGAATAATGCTAACCCGACCCGGCTTTTTTCTAAATTGAATTCAAATTGAGATTATTGGGGACTATGATTGCCAAGTGCCACTGCCCACCAACCATCAACCAAGTTATGATGTGAGAAATGTGAGTGCTTTGATTTTAGAGGATACACTGACTGTATCACCGCATGAATAGCTTCCTAAACTTTAGGAGCTTCAAGATTTTGAAACGCCAATATAAGTTAAAAGCATGAATTAGGCCTATGACGGAAGGGCCCAAATGGACTGAATGACACAACAACTAACCAATATCTACACCCTGTATAGCACGTAAACGAATAGAATTTTTAAAATATTTTGTTTGCAAATTTCCTAGAACAAGTAAACAAAAAATGTATAGGAAAATATATTATTATCTTTGAATTTTTAATACCTCGTAAATAATATTCAAGTGTTGCACATAATTTGTAATGGAGGTAGTATTTAAAACAATGTAAACAACAACAAAAAAAAACATAATTTTATATGCTATTACAAACAACAAAATAAATCCTGAATTAAATATTAATTAAGCTTCAACAATAAATTTATCATCACATGTATCATACGGTGGAAAATAGAGAAAGCCTTAAATAAAAAGAAAATAATAGATTCTTGACAAACAATTGTTGTCGGGGCTCGAGAATACATAGTACATGTTAAGGGTGTTTATTTAAATGTTTTTGGGTTTGAGCTCAACACTTTCGCATGTGAAATTTGACCTTTACATTATTTATGTATTAGTGTCCTTACTTCAGAAATTCTCTAAACAGGGAAGATAACAATTTTTTAGGCTAAAATCGAGTGTAGGGCATCCTATTGTCACCTAATACACATGATTAAAAAGGAATAGGGCAAAGACAAGACAAAACCCGTGACAACCCTCTGAAAGCTAAAAATGAAAGCTATGACACAATCCTGTTGGGAATTTCGAAGTCTCGAGAAAAAAAAATTGCAGAAAATTTGATAATGTGTTGAACTTTCACAAACATCAATGTTTCTTTACATATATCTCAAGTTCGCCCCAATAAGCTACTCCATGACCCAAATGGATGCTGAATAGACGTCATATGATGATAATCCTCGAGTGAAAAGTCCATAATCTTTAACTCTCTTCTTACAACTATCCACTTCATTCAACTTTGCTTCAAAAGCTTCCGAATAGCTATAAAATTACCTGAAAATCAAGAAAACTACAAACGAAGCGTAATAGAGAACAAGATGGATAATTCATGCCTAAAACGCAATTATACGAACTAATATGCTCTAAATATGCATCCAAAGTCCAAACATACCTTAAAACCCTATATAAATATGACTCATCATCCATAGCACGTAGTGGCCGCTCTACAGGCCTCATTCAAAGGCTATTATTTACTGTTTTTCTAGTTTCGCGATTCCAGAAAAAAATTTGCAGAATATATTCCAGGGTGCCTATATTGCCTAAATATAAAATACTAGGCGATTTGGGGTGAAAAGGTCATAAGAGGGATGATAACAAGTATTTAGACTGTTTTTGGATGTTTTTCCCTTTTTCGGAAAATGCCATAAGAAGGATGACAATATGCTTTAGGGGCCGAATCTTATCATGAGGAGTCATGTTGTGACCTATACCACATGTTAAAAAAAGGGGAGAAAATAAGACGGAGCCTAGGTCGGCCCCTCCGGAGGAATCAACCAAAAGCTATTATTCAATGTTTTTGATGTACGTGGTTGATAAGGTAGCAGAAGGAGACATTAAGGTTGATGAATTAAGTAGTCTTTTTAATATTTGGATATGGATTATTTTGCAAGTTAAAGTAATAATGAGAGTATTTTATGGGTTTAATCAAGTATTTTACTATAGGTACATTAGCTAATTAATCAAGTTAATTTTTAGGAAGAAATCGTGCATCATGTTGTTGTTCAAATTTCCTAATAAAGCAAGGAATTATTGTTTTTGTTTTCCTAGTTTGGATATAATTGTTGTAATTGTTTTCCTAGTTTTGATAGATAATTTTAGAGATATTGCTACCGCTTTAGGGATTATCTAAAGAATAGAGGATTAGCTCATATTTTACCTAGGGATTAAGGTACTATAAATAGCCCCATATATAGTTTCATTGTTTTAAATCATCTTTTATTCAATCAATAATATTACAATTAATGTAATTCCTTGGTGAGTCCAAAACCTAGCAATTTTCTAGTGTGTGTTCGATTGAATTGTGAGTATTGGAAACTTAGGTGGTGTGTCCCTTGAGTGTTTTGAGATCCTTTGATTGTAATTAGTTCGGATCAAAGTTAATAGTTTTTCAAATAAAATCAAAAACCAAAAAATACGTTTTACTTTATAGTTTAGTTTCTTAAATTTCAAGTGAATTTTATTTGTGTTATGTGTGACGCATTAGTGTTCCAGGAAAACACTGTAGAAAAAATTTTAGGGTGCCCGTCTGGGTGTTTTGGGGTAAAATTGCCATGAGAATGTAAAATGGTGTTTTTCCCTTTATGCGGAAAAGGCTATAAAAGGAATAATAAAAGGTATCAGGGACCGAAATCGATCCTGAGATGGTGGACCATAGAATGGGTAAAATAAAATGGTACGAAAATAAATCAGAGCCTGAGGCGGCCTCTCCGAAGGCCTTAATTAATGACTATTATTCACTGTTTTGAGGTTTGGGGTCCCTAGAAAAAAAATGTAGACACAAAGTTCCCATATGGTCAAAATTAAAAATGAACCAAGACTAGGTAATTTGGGGTAAAAAGGCTATAAAATGGATGTTAACAAGTTTTTAGACGGTTCTAGGAAAAGGGTGTTTTTTCCTTTTGCATAAAAGACCATTAGAGGGATGATAACAAGTCTTTAGGGGCCGAAACCGGCCCTGGCGAGTCTTGTGGTGTTCTATAACACGTGGTAAAAAAAGGGCGAGTATAAGTTGAAGCCTGGGGTGGTCGTATCAGGGGCCTCAATCAAAGGTTATTATTCACAATTTTTGTAAGTTCAGGGTCCTGGATTAAAAATTCCAGAAAATTTTTCGGGGTGCCCCCTTATGGTCAGAATATAAACCAAGACTAGGAAATTTGGGATGAAAAGGCCATAAAAGGGATGATAAAGAGTTTTTAAACAATTCTTTGAAAATTTGTTTCCTTTTTCTTGAAAATGCCATTAGAGAGATGATAACAGGTCTTTAGGGGTAAAAACCGATTGTGGCGACTCCTGTGATGGTCTATAGAACGTGGAAAAAATACGAGGTGAAAATAAGTCGGAGCCCGAAGCGGCCACACTGGATGCCTCAATCAAAGGATATTATTCATTGTTTTTTGAGATTTGAGGTCCCGGGGAAAAATTGTGGAAAACTTTTTTGGGGTACCCGTACGATCAAAGTATGACCCCAGACAAGTCGATTTTGGGTGAAAAGGCCATAAGAGGGATGATAACAAGTTTTTAGACGGTTCTCAAAAAATGTTATTTTTCCCTTTTCAGAAAAAAGTCATTAGAGGCATGATAACATGTCTTTTTGGAGTCGAAACCGATCGTGGGGAATCCTTGAATTTTGTGGCCTATACCACATGGAAAAAAACAAGGCGAAAACATGATGGAGCCTGGGAAGCCCCTTTAGAGGCCTCAATCAAAAGTTTTTATTCACCATTTTTTGACGTTGATCAAGATTCTGGAAAAAATAATTGAAGAAAATTTTCCGGGTTTCCCCGTATGGTCAAAATATGAAACTAGACAAATTGATTTGGGGTAAAAAGGTCATAAGAGAGCCGATAACAAGTTTTTAGACGGTTCTTGGGAAAGTCCAATAGAGGGATGATAACAAATCTTTAGGTGCCGAAACCGATTGTGGGGAGTTTTGTGGTGGTCTATAACACATGTTAAAAAAAACTGGGTGAAAATAAGACGTAGCCTGGGGCGGCCCCATTGGGAGGCCTTAAACAAAGGCTATTATTCACAATATTTGAGATTCTGGGGTCTCGAAAAAAATGGAAAATTTTTCGGGGTGCTTGTATGGTCAAATTATGAACCCAGACAAGTCGACTTGTGGTGAAAAGGCTATAAGAGGGATGATAAAAAAATTTAGACAGTTATTGCAAAATTTTGTTTTTCCTTTTCCTGAAAAGGCCATAAGAGGTATGATAACATGTCTTTAGGGGTCGAAACTCATCGTGGAGAATCCTATGGTGGCCTATACCACATGGTAAATTAAATGTGGAAAATAAGACAGAAACTTGGGCGGCCCCTCCCATGGCCTTGGTTAAAGGGAGAGGCTTGAATGTGGTTTAGTTAACAAGGATCAAAGCACAAAAGGGGAACATGATGATAATAAAGATGAGTCAAAGTTGGACAAATCGAGGCCATTAATACATGGATTAGCTCTCCTTACTGCTATTATTCACCGTTTTTTATGTTCTGGGGTGATGGAAAAAAAAATTATCAAAATTTCTATGGGGTGTCTCTATGGTCAAATTTTGAACCCAGACTAGGAGGTTTAGGATGAAAAGACCATAAGAGGAATAATAACAAGTTTTTAGACGGTTTTCAGAAAAGCTTGTTTTTCTCTTCTCCGAAAAAGGCCATAAAAGGGTAATTACAGGTCTTTAGGGGCGGAACAGATCGTGGGGTGTTATGTGGTGCCCATAACACGTGGTGAAAAATAGGCCAAAAATAAAACATAGCTCCGGGGTCCTGAAAAAACATAGAACCCACCAGAGGCTCAAACAAAGGCTACTATTCACTGTGTTTTGAGGTTCCAGGGTCCTGAAGAAATTGCCAAAAAAGTTCTAGGTTGCCTGTATGATCAAAATATGAACCTAAACCAAGCGATTTGGACGAAAAGCCATAAGAAGGATGATAACAAGTTTTCAAGGATTGAATCCGATAGTGGTGAGTCATGTGGTGGTCCATAGTATATGGTAAAAAAATGGGATGAATATAAAACGGTGCCCGAGGCGGCCCTTTCGGAGGCCCCAAAAGAATGTTATTATTCACTATTTTTATAGGTCTCAAGGTCCTCGAAAATAAATAATTTTAAGCCACCACCACCAATTGATAAATCACCGACATTCCACAAACACCAATTAAACAAAAATCGTTTTCCAAATTGATCATTTTCCAACACCATTTAAAGTTTTAGAAAAATTAAATTTGATTAAGTTATTTAGAAACTAATATGTAGGACTGATTACCTTTTTTTTATTGAATAATATTAATTACTTTTGTATGTTAATTGATGAGACTATCGCACACCTATCAAAAATAAACCAAACAACTCTAACTAATGTAGCTAGGGAAGTAAGGATCGAATCCTCAGGGAAGCAATTGAACTCTATTATTTCTAAAAAGCTTAAACCGTGTAAAGGGCCTTGGTTGAGAATTATTGATTAACTAATTGACTACTAATTAATTACGGGAAATGACGAAGATTAAAACCAATAAATTAAAGTCTAGGGTACGTTATTCGGGTCACCAAGAGCAACTAATGGTTTCACTAACAAAGATCGTTCAATCTCACAATTATCATCAAATTAGGGCTCACTAATTCTCTCGAACTTAGACTCCCTCAAAACTCATCTAGCGGCTCTCGCTCATGCCTAGACTAATTCCGCCTATTATTCAGTGGTCTTATTGTGGTATTTTTACCTCTCGGCATCAAATTCGACATTTACCAAAATTACAACTAAATCTGCGCACAATTCAATTGTAAACGAAAAAGCCAATAATAAGAATTTGACTGCTAATTGTGGAATTGAAACAATCTAAGTTAATTAGTCCATTAATTACTCAAGGTTTCCCTAACCCTAGAAAATTGACTACTCACTCATGAACTTGGAAATCAAATTAATCATAATTATAGAATTCATAGTTAAATTCATGAAATAATTAACAATTAAACTAATTAACATCAACAATTAAATTAAATTAAATTAATTAAACTACTGAAACTAAAAAGCATAAATTAAACTAAGCAAAAAGAATAAGAGTAAAAAGAATTACCAAATTGAAGAACTTAAATTGAATTGAAATTAATTGTTGAGAACAAACCCTAATTCCTAATCTAATTTTTGAGAGAGAAAAAGTGCTTAATTAAAACCTAAGAGAGTAATTCTAAGTTATGAAAAGCATAAAGTAGTCTAGCCTAGGAAGTCGTGCCCTTAATACCCCAAAAATTGGGTTTTTAAAGTCAAAACACGAAGAAAATAAAAGAAACAAAATTTACGGAAAACCGTTGATGCGGGCGCATGGCAATTTTGTGCGCCCGCATCAACCCTCCAGAAGCTCTTTGAAGGTCGATTTTGATTAAAATGCGGGAATAAGGTTTTTATGCGGGCTCATAGAAGCTCCAGAATTGCTTTTGCTTTCTTTTCTTCTTATTTCTTCATAGCTTCTTCATGGCTTGTTTCCATGACTTCTTTGGCACGCATTCCCATGCACATGTCATTCTCGTTCCGTCCAAGCTTCCCAGCTTCCTTCCAAACCTCGGTTTCCGTGCTCCTGAAAATACAAAACACACCAAAACCGAGCATAACGGCCGGAAAATGATAAAATCAAACCATAAAGCTCTAAAATTTGTCGGAAATCAAACAAACTTGGTGAAACACTTCAAAATAGCTAAAGAACACAAAATGAGCTAAAATCAAGCCAGAATCACAACTATTAGGCATAAAATTGGCCCGAAACAAGGGGGAAAAACACAATAAAAACCGCACATATCACTAATTAATGGAGCACAATTTTTTTCTTAAAAACAAAAATAAATCAGATCATAACGGAAATAGAATGGTTGAAGGAGAATGAAAATTAAAATGATGGAAGAGAGAGAAAGGAAAGATACATAATACAAGAGTATAAGCCGTAATGGATTTGGGATATTATTAAAAGAAAAATGAAATGAAGATTATTTTATTATTTTAATAGAAAAAGGTAAATTGATTTTGTGACTTGAATAACAAGTCTAGTAAAATGATCCAAATTGAGAAGATTGTTCAGATAAAAGATGTAATTATATCTAGTTAAACAAAAGATTAGACTAATTGTCAAACATTGAGATTATTCCTATAAAATTTTTTCATTAAAATCTGACTTATGCAACTCGCCATGGATAGAACAAAATCATGAATTAAAACTCTCAATTAAAAAAATGAAATAATGAGTTTGCTGTCAAGTATCAACATTCCACACTACCTAGTATTATAATACCGAGTTATAAATGCATACTTTTTGTAGCACAATCACAAATAAGAACGTGAAAGTCTTCTATCCACAAGCTTTAAACAACCATATCTATTTAAAAAGAGAAGACTAATTTAAAGTTTGGGACAAAAACAAAATACGATTGATTAAATTAGAACATGAAATTTGTGAACCATATTTTGTAGTGTCAAAGAGACAAATATAGTTTTGAAATATAATAAGCCTATTGCCTAAGAATGTGAACTTTCATTCACAATTATGTTTATGTTGCTATATACTCATTATGAATGTACCATTAATGCATAATTGGAAATGCCCTATGTTGCTATTGTTATTAAAAAAAAAAAAAAAGAAGTTTCACCATTTGCAAGTGTAGAGCCCTTTTCCTTATCTAAGTAACATTGCTAAAACCTTTCATGTGATGTTTTGATTATAAAAATATACATAGCTTATTTTTGGAATCATTAGTGATTTTGTAATTTGGGTTCAAATTGTTTTATTAAGAAATAATTGAACATGTTACATGATATATTAAGAAATAATTGAACATGAGAGGGAAAGGAGAGGGCAAACATACATACCTACACTACTTTGAATCTTTGATGACAAACATAGCATCTAATTGTGATAGTCACTATCGTTTTATATGATATAAAACTTTGAAGACTTTTATATATATGGCTGAATGTATCATCATATAATAACCTAATGAGTATGATTATAATTTTTATTGTATTTTGATTATTATATAGCAACACTATTACACAGTCATTTGGCATTTTGCATTCAATTTTTTTCACTTTTTGTGTTGTGATGCATTGAACTGGGTTTAATAGTGTTGGACTTAAGGCCTGTTCACTTCAGTTGAAAACAGTTGAACTAAACTGAAAGTTTTTATGAAGGATTAATGAATAGCAAAATAAGAGAAGAGCTGAACTGAACTGAATTGGACTGAACGGATTTTAAGCTGAAGTAAACAGGCCCTTATTGGTTTTCAACAAATTTATTAAGACATTGTTAAAGTAATTGTTGATATTTTAGAATAGTTGTTTGATTTTGAGTCTTTATTCATGATTTGATCAGATGAATAAGGCCGTATTCGTTTAGATTGAAACAGAGCTGAACTGAACTAAAATGAGATGAACTTAACTGAAGTGGACTAAAATGAAGTACTAATTATTAGGGGTGTGCAAAAGCGGGTACCCTCAAGTTCAGGTACCCGAAAGGGCGGGTGCCAGACTTTGCGGGTAGTGAATATTACTACCCGAGGCCTACCCAAAAAATTTCAGGTACTAACATATTGGGTACCCAAAATAAGCAGGTCGGGTAAGCAGGTACCCGCAATTTTATTTTCCTACTATTTTTTCAAGTAAAGTATAGTTGGACAAATTAGAATATTTATGTTCCTACTTCAAATTACAAACTTGTTCTTTTTTTAACAAGAGTGAAAGCAAAATTAGAGCACGTGGCTACGAACAACGGTGTCGGGGGTTCGAATCCCTCCTCGCCCACAACTGACCTCAAACAAGCACCATAGTCCATCACTAAGACATGAAAAATAGCAAATTAGTAAAATAAAAAAGAAAAAAAATTATAAAAGCAAAAATATTAAAAATAAAGAGAAAAGAAAAAATAGAAAAATCAAAGCTACATGAAAAAATGGGAGTAAGAATTATAACAACGCTAGACCAAAAAAAATTAGAAAAACAAAGCTAAACTAAAAAAAATTAGGAAAACTGAAAATATAAAAACTGAACCGGTTATCGGGTACCCGGAACAACTAATTTCGATACCCGTACCAAGCATGTAAATTTTCGGGTACCCGACATGCGAGTACCCGACTTGTAAAAAAAATTGTTTTTAGGCCCAATATTACCCGTAATTTTTAATGATCGGGTAGTGCGGGTACCCGGTCGGGTGTTCCAGGTCGGGTTTTCTTGCACAACCCTAGTAATTATAATGGAAATGAACTGAACTGAACTAAAGTAAATAGGGCTGAACTAAACTAAACTGTCAAAAATTTACGTGCAAAAGAACAGGGCCTAACTACATGCTTCGAAAGAAGCCTATAGCCTGATAATTTATTTATGAGATACATTACGATTTTTTTTTTTTTTGATGGAAGATTACAATCTTTGTTTTTGATGCATTTTAATATTTTTCAATATTTTTTTTATGAATAATCCTCTATTTTTTGTTTATGAATTTTTACTTTTTCTTGCAAATTACCTTTACCCTTATAATTTAATTTTGACTATCCGTAAGTAATAGCCACAAGGTAATTTTTTGGTTGATTTTTCTTACCATTATGATGATCTCCATGCATTTGTACGGATACGCTTTAGTCTTATATATAATAATTCTTCCAACATCTAAACTTTTATGTTGTATATCTTTTTCCCGCCCTAAAAAAACCCGAATAATTGCGATGGCACACTATAGTAGCATTAATTTAAAAGATACTTTTTTTTTGGCCTTATAATTGCAACAACGAAGGTTAAAACACGTTATGTAATTTTCTTATCATGTCATGAAAAATGAGGTTTATAGAAGCATTAAGAGTAATTTGTGTGACAAATAGAAAGAAAATCAACCATTATCCAAATAAGGTAATATTGCAATTAATTGAAACTTTCCCAATTTAACAATTACGGTTATATATACAAAAAAACGGACGGAGTATAACATTTAACATCACATCAAAGTAACGGTAGTTGGGCCTTAGCCATGAGAAACTGATCATAATATCACATGATAGACCAACCCCCATAACCGATGGTCCCCTCTATAAGAAGCACATGAGCACATTCATAATTCCATACTAGTAGTACAAACAACATAAGCTACATGGCAATACATTGTTTTAATACAATCATAAAATCAATTTTGCTTCATAAATTGCTGAAAAAGTATCCGAAAAATAAAAATAGTCGTACAAAAAATTGACCCATTAAAAATCATCTGCAATAATGGTTCTAATATTAGACAACATATTTATTTATAAAAATAATGATATTGGGACCTCAAATCTCATTAGAAGAGGACATTACAAACACGAATAATGCACTTCATTCATGGTAGTTATATTACTTGTATTGTAGGACATTTCTAAACCACCCAATTGTCTTCTTACGGTTATAACAAAAGTATCACCAATTATCACATCCAAATACTTCTCTAAAACTATGGAATCATTAATAGCTATTTAAGTTGTCGCAAATATGATAAGGATCATCGAAATATCTATATAAAAATGAGATTTGGTCGTTGTGATTATCTAGTTTGAACAATGACCCTAACTTCGATATCATACATTACTAATTAGTCCTTACTAACCATTTACCCTTCATCATCAGAGGACAACTTAATATATATAATCACAAATAATCGGAAATTTGGTTACATAAATTTACACAAGGGCAAATCATGTTTTAAAGAAGACATGTAATTTATTACGCACACAAGTTTACATATATTATTAGTTCAATCAAAAGCATTTGATTATATTATTAAAGACGTCTTTTATTTATTTTCGAGAGAACTAAATTAAAGACATATTGTTTTATGAACGGTAATATGGAGTAAATCATATAAAATATCGTGAATTGACGGAACGAAAAATTGGATTAAAACACATGTTACACACAAGATTAAAAATTTGGACAAATATGGTAAATTATATGGATTCATTTAACCGTTATTTCTCAATTGATTTTGGCTTTCACTAATGAGTAATGAGTTAATGACTATAGAGTCTAATGACTAAACTATTTAGAATAATACAAATTCCGTAATAAAGTTGATCCAAAAGTGTAATCAAGTGTTGTTAGTAATTCAATCTTAATCCAAAATTATTCATTCAAAAGTGTAGTCAAACAAAGCTCAACTTCACTTGATTGTAAAGATTAAAGAATCCAAGACACAAAATTTGATGTCTTTTATCAAAACGGTCAAAAAAATTTCCTAAGTACAACTACCAAATCATCTAAACATCATGATTATGTTTGTTACATTTTATACCTCATTCAGTCATATTATTATTACTTCTAATCAAGTAATCAACCATTTTTTTTTTATAATTATATTAATTTGTTATGAACTTATAAAATAAATAAAGAATGTATAAATGTATAATCACCACATCAAATAATCAATCTCGTATAATTAGCCATAACCAACGATTTATGAAAATGAAACAACAAAATCAATAAAATTCTTAATATAATATTTTAAATTTTCATTGGTGAAAATTATGTTACTAATAATTAATTAATTTCTCCCTCACACTAATAGAGTATTAATACTCCTCCATTGTTGCTACATAACACAAACATTAAACATTGCAAGTACAATTAAAGTACCCACATAATGAAAATAAAACAAACAACCCATATAATATAACATGGATGTGAAAATTAAAATTGAAGGAAAAATAGAAGAAATGAGGAGAGAAATAAAAATATTTATTATTATTATTGGATATCATAAATTTTAGCCTAAAAACAACTTAAGCCGTTGATTTAGGAGGAGGGTTCTGATTAACAGCATCAGACGGTGGAGAATTAGTAGCATTTGGATGATGAGAAGCAGTAGGAGGAGATTGACGGTTGTGGTGGTTGTTGTTGTTCTGCTGCTTATCAACGGCTGTGATCTGATCCATCAGAAAGCAAGGATCAGACGGTGGAGATTCAAACACATTGAGGTCAGTTTGAGGGAGAACACGTGACGCTTGACGGCGGTGGCGAGACATGTTTTTCTGGGGTGGTGGAGAGAAAAAATTAAGGGACTGTTTGGTGGTGGTGTTATTTATTTATTTATTTTTACTTACTGTTGTAAGAGAAAAGGAAAAAAAAAAAAAAAAAAAAAAAAA
>PYUH01003976.1:1278813-1326739 GCA_016808085.1 Suaeda aralocaspica
GGTGGTGGTGTTATTTATTTATTTATTTTTACTTACTGTTGTAAGAGAAAAGGAAAAAAAAAAAAAAAAAAAAGACACTTTTGATTTTGAGTTTGAGAATTCTGTCTGTCTTAAGGTCCTTTAAATAAGAGGTGGAAATTTGGAAAACCTTATGAGAAATGTGAATGGTCTGTACGCGCTTATAACAGAGAGAATCACGTTTGATTCTTACTTGGATAGTATAGTTAGTTAGTTACCCTCTTTTTGTTACCTTTATCCGTTCGAGCACATATGACAACTAGTTTAGTTGGTAAAATATTGTATCAGGTTACTGAAATAAGTAATTTTTTTTTAAGGAAAAAAGCATATTATAGAAGCAAATACTATTTGCTATGTGGTGGCGTATTATTATTCTTTGTTATTTCAATCTAATATGTAACTATAGGTTTGCTTTTCAGTTTAATTTTGGATTTGAGGAAAACACGTTTGTTATCAATGGCGTGAGTTTTTTTAGAGAGTCACTTGTAACTTTGCTCCGGATTCTCTTCATAAAGATGCAAACTTATCTATGAGATTGTTGTGAAAAGACGATATAGACTTGTAACGTAATACATATACGTACTTTTTTACCATGCACATAATGGTAGCCGGTTACTTTAATTTGTTGGCAAAAGCTAAAGAAGTAAATGACTATATAACATGACATACGTGAGTTTAAATCTAGGTTAAAAACCGCCAAAGAATAACTGTGTATATATGACTATTTGAACCATAGAGCTAAGTTTTGAAGAATTAAAGTGAAAAACACTATTTGTTTATATATCTTATTCCGAGATTCAAAATTCATTTTTTTTTTCAATTTACTTTGAGCGAAAACGTGTTTTGTATCAATGACATGAACTTTTGTAACATACTCTAACAAGATCAACCCTATGTAGCTTTTTCTTCGGATCTCCTCACTAGAGTTGCAAATCTAATCTGCGGATATTAGAAGGACTTCATCAAACTCATAAATATCATGCACCTTGTGGATCAGTATATGCTACTTAAATTACGGTATTATTTTGATCCAATATACTTGATACGTTACGTCTACTGCATGCATGTATGTCATTACAGAGTCCAATTTTTTTTTTTTTTTTGAATGTGTTCAAAGTTCAATCTAATTTGATATAATTACTCTACTTTCCAGCTTCTCTTTCTCAAGATGTAAATCAAATCTACGAAATTGTTGAGAAAATATGATTCTCAAGGTGTGAATCAAATCTACGAAATTGTAGCGAAAATACAATATAGACACATACCATAGTATATGTGTTTTTGTAAGTCTTGGTAACTTAATAAGCAAACCCTAGCTCGATCATGGTAGTGATTTCATTTGCAATTGAGAGTTTGAGACCATGGACATGCCTCCTCTCCTTCGTACTACACCTTCCAGTAGATCACAAGAATTATAAATTTTAGAATCTTAAAATCATGTGTCATAGATTATTAGATTCCTAACTAGCTTAGTTTAGTTTAATTTGTGTAAGTCAACGCAAACTAATATTTAAAAATGTTATTGATTAATTCGAGGCATAAAAGTCGGGTGCAAATTGTGAATGAAATTAGTAGTATAATCTTAGTGACAATCAAGAACACAACTTAGGAGATCTTAATCTACTTCAAATTTAGTACTATAAAATGTACATGAACTAATCAAAACTCTTTTATGCATATATGCACACCCCTCAATATTTGATTGTTTGCAATAGAATCTTATCTTTTTGATATGCATTCTCATATCCTTGGCACTACCTTAATATGCAATTTATATTTAAAGATTTGCCTCTTTTTGTGGCTTTAATCATATTATTATATTCATGTATGTTCATATTTGTTTAAAAAATGAAGCATGGGAATTACCAAAGTATATGCTTCTTGATTGTCACTCTTGAACTTAGTATGTATATATTCTACAATTTTTAATTGAGCAAAGGGTAAATAAAGATTTTAAGTACAGGTCAAAGTACTTAAATGAATCTATATGTTGTGTATAGTAAACTTTATATGTACTATGTAATCTAATTAAATATGGTGTATTATATAATTTATAAACTAACCATGTACGTATAACATTCATTTAAGTTAGACTTCGTAGTTTGTGTTTGCATATTATTAGAGTACAATTTTAAATCAACAATATACGAGTAGGAACTTTAAAGTCAATCGTGATCATGTATGTTATGCTTTAATTTTATTAGTAATAGGCTGAATCAAAAGTTCATAATATTTTTGGTTTTTTTTTTTTTTGAGACTAGAAGTATAGATGCAATAATAATAATGAAGCTCGAGATGCATATGATAGAAAATAATTAATCAAGAAAAAATTACACAAAATATCTTGTATGAATCATATACATGAACTAACAATTAATTAATTGCATACATCATTTGTTGATTAGTGATTATACTTTAATGTTTATACAAAAGTATACACTCCTCATGTCCGTAAACAAAGGTGCCAAAACATTATTGATGAACAATTTATATAACAACAACTTGTAATATAATAGAATAATTGAGGTGAAAAATGGGGTTTATTCAAAAATAATATAAAGTAAGCAGTATATATTTGATTACAAAAAAAAAAAAAAAAAACGTGTAGGTCCAAATTATATGCTTTCTTATATTCCTAACTATTATAAACTAGAAATTTCGGATAAAAAACTATTAGACATCATAATTCAGTGCAAAACAATGACATAAAGAAAACAACTTTCTGATAGTAGAACAGACATATATAGTAGCATGCATGATGCATAGAGTAACTTCAGAAGATAAATGGGTGCAGGTTTAAGCTTTTGACCGTATAGTAGATTAAATTAAAGCTTTTTAAATGAATGAACACATTTATTAATGGAAGAACAATATATATATATATATAACATAACAAGACATTGAACATAGTTCATGATACGGTCTTTAAGTCCTCAATCAACGCACGCATAAATAAAAATATAAATGATTGTCAGAAATCTCAGAATTATGGCTTTGGCTTATATATGTCGACTGTCGTATTCAACTGTAACTCTTTCACTTTTGCTAAACCCTTCTTTCACATGCCACTATGTTGGAGATTTCTCAACTATCTCTATGTATGTTATGATTCCATCACCTTTTCTTTTCTGGTTTTTTCTCCTTAAATTGTTTTTTTTTTTTTTTCCTTATCTATATTATTATTATTTTATTTTTTTACTTTTCTCAATTTTCATTGGTAACTAATGGATAAATGGATAATCCTACCATTTCTTTTTTGGATGTTTGTAACAAAGTGGTGAGCTTACTTGCTTAGGACACCATTGTTTTGTCTTAAGACTTAACTTTGTATTGGTCTTTATTTTATCTCTAGTTTTTTTCTTTCATTCCATTTTACTTTTGAGTGTTGTGTTGAGATGAGTGAAGGCAAATATGAATCTTAAGATATATAAGAAAGGACTAAAATTTACTGTCATGATACGTATTTCTTAACTTAAATAATAAAACAATTCAAATTTAACAACACACCCCATCTAAACCTCTCCCAACAATAATTGTAGAGCAGTTCTAAGAGCATCGCATCTCTTAATTGTTTTTCACATGAAGACTATGAAGTACTTTCTATTTGTTGCAATGGAAATAGTAGGTACAAGATATAATTCAAAGTTGGAAGTCGGAATAAGGTAGAAATTGGATTATTAAAGACTATAAAGTGATAGAAGCTAAGGGAAAAAAGAGACTAGATATAGAGACAAAACATGATTTCAAATACTCCGTACTCAAATTTTTCATCTGGAGGTGAAGTAAAATACCAAAGTTAGATAAATGCACTCCTAATATGTTATCTTCAAACCTTTATTTTTGTATTTTCTTTGATCATATTGTTAGACAATTTCTACCTAATCAATAGTATATAGATCGATTGCGAGAAATTAATTAATGCAATTTGACTTTGTCAACCAATAAAAATACCAAAGCTCACATATATTGCTCGACTTTGTGATTCCCTAAATATCAAAGCTGACAAATATATACAGCAAATTATGGAAAATGAGGGAAATATATACGAAGTATACAACAAATATATAATGGCTTTATATTTGATTTATACAATAATTGTTTGACATTATTGCAAAAACAAAAATAGTATGACATAATATTATAGTAATAGAATTACAATTTCCCTCTCATGCATTAATTAGATTTTTTCTTACACAATCCAAAATTCTTATCAATCGGACGTTGAGTAGAACATGCATGGATTGTCTTTTACTTGACACAATCACTAAATCACTAAAAGGTTGTCGTAACCATTGTCAATGATTCTTTCTGCCAAGTAACAGTAGTTACTTTCTAACTTTTAGAGAAAACCACATTTTTAAAGCAATATAATTGAGAAAAAGTGATCACATATCTTCAAGTAGGTGAAAGTCATCTCCAAAAATAGGGAATCACTAATTACTTTCAAACCTAACTAAACCTAAGTTTATATTGGTTAACCAATAAACGAAAATATAAATCAATTATATGTTCACTTATTCTCTCCATACCTTAGTTACATACGTTGCTTTTCTTAGATCACCAAACACTAGAAATTTAATGACATTAAGCAAACTATGGTTGTTCCAACTTCCAACATAAGTTTAACTCCCAAGTATATAAAATAAAAGTTGATACTTTGTTTCAAAAGCAAATCTTAATAGTTTCTTCTCAAAAACCAAAACAATGGCAAAATGCTTTAAACAACCCGTCACAGAAGATGATGCCGTAATTCTTTTCTCAACCTCTGACTCAAATGACGAGTCATCCGGTTGCTCCTCTTCATCGTCCTCCACGGGCCACCACTCTCCACCACCATTGGCTAACGGGTCCCACCCCACCACTTACAAGCTAAGTGTCAATAACCTCTCCTATACACTCCGTCGAAATGGGGGCCCATTTCATAGGTCCAAGCTCAACATTAAGATACTTAAATCAGTTTCGTTCACAGCCCAAAGCTGCCAAATGCTAGCAATTGTGGGCCCAAGTGGGACAGGAAAATCAACCCTCCTTAGAATCATTTCAGGGAGAGTAAAAGACAAAGAGTTTGACCCAAATTCAATATCCATTAATGATAATCCAATAAAAAGCCCAACCCATTTGAGAGCTTTATGTGGGTATGTAGCCCAAGAAGATGATTTACTCCCTTTGTTAACTGTTAAGGAAACTTTAATGTTTCGCGCCAAATTTCAGTTAAGACAGTTGAGCTCTAAAGACAGAGAAAACAGAGTAGACAACTTACTACAAGAACTTGGGCTTCTTCAAGTTGCAAATAGCTTTGTGGGTGATGAAGAATATAGGGGGATTTCGGGAGGAGAGCGAAAACGAGTCTCAATTGGTGTCGAATTGATCCATGACCCTCCAATCTTGCTTCTAGATGAGCCAACTTCAGGGTTAGATAGTTCATCAGCACTTCAAGTGATTGAATTGCTTTCTTCTTTGATGTCGAAATCGAATGAGAAAACCATAATTTTCTCTATACACCAACCGAGTTATCGAATGTTTAAGCATATTTCTCATTTCCTTATCCTCTCCCATGGATGTCTTGTTCATAATGGAAGCTTGGATTCGCTCGAGGAACGAATTTCTCAATTGGGTTATCAAATTCCCTTGCAATTAAATGCACTTGAATTTGCTATGGAAATTATTTCCAAACTAGAAGATCATAATCCACCAATTTCACAAATCCAATCAAATAACAACACCCCTTCTTCCTCTTCTTCCCAAATTAGCTTTTACCAACCAAAATCATCCACATATAGTGAAGGAATTAAAGGGTATTTCTACAATTGGGCACTCGAAATAATAATACTTTGTTCAAGGTTTTGGAAAGTGATTTATAGAACAAAACAACTATTTCTTGCTAGAACAATGCAAGCCCTTGTAGGAGGGTTAGGCCTAGGAAGTGTGTATGTCAAAATAGGGAAAGATGAGACAAGTGTAGGAGAAAGATTAGGCCTCTTTGCATTCAGCTTAAGCTTCCTTCTTTCGTCGACTGTCGAAGCATTACCTATTTACCTCCAAGAAAGAAAGGTAATCATGAAAGAATCCTCAAGAAAATCTTACAAAATGTCATCTTACATGATAGCCAACACCCTAATCTTCCTTCCTTTCTTGCTAATAGTTGCATTACTTTTCTCAATTCCTGTGTATTGGATTGTAGGCCTAAACCCTTCAATCCAAGCATTCTCTTTTTTCGTGTTCAACGTTTGGTTAATTATTTCCATGGCTAGCTCACTAGTCATGTTCCTAAGCTCAATATCACCCGATTTTATAGCTGGAAACTCGCTCATTTGTACCGTCCTAGGAGCCTTCTTCTTGTTTTCAGGCTACTTTATACCAAAAGAAGGTATACCAAAATATTGGATGTTCATGTACTATCTTTCGTTATACAGGTACCCTTTGGACTCATTGATAATAAATGAATATTGGGGTATGAAAAATGATTGTTTTAGTTGGGCAAACAATGATCATTCTAGCACAACTAATTGTTTGATGAACGGAAATGATGTATTGAAAAATAGAGGGCTTAATACTGATATAAGGTGGCAAAATGTGGCGATTATGATCGGGTTTTTCTTCTTTTATAGGATAGTTTGCTGGGTTATTTTGGCTCGTAGAGCTGCAACTACAACATTGTAGATGATTTTCATACTAATTTAGATCATTATGTAATTGGTCTGCTGTAAAATTCTTTATTTATTAATATGTTCCGTTAATTATCAAAACCGGATCCGTGGCGCAATGGTAGCGCGTCTGACTCCAGATCAGAAGGTTGCGTGTTCGATTCACGTCGGGTTCAAAAACCCCGAAATTATTCCGGTTTAATTTTTTCTTTATCCTATTTATTTATTTTGCTGGTCGTCAATGGCTTCAATGTTTCATTATTATCCAACTTGAAATAGACAATTTAAGGAATATAATGTTTGCATTTTTATAACAATTTAAAACAAGCAAGTGAAGCAACAAATTATCTTTAAAAATGGTATACAATTTTTTTAAAAAAATATAAAAAGGCAAGATAAGATGAAATGAAATCACTTTATTTTTATTTTTTGGTATTTGGGAAATGAGAATTGATCCCAAGACTTCTTAGAATCGGGACGGAAAATATAACCACATAAGCTACTTTTTACTCTTAAAGTAGCATATTGGTCCGGGTGTTACTTATTTTAACTTTAATGTGTACATTTACATTTTAATCTTGTGAAAATTATAAAAACAAAATGAAAAAAAAAATCTAATGTCTCATTCGCTTAATGAATAAAAAGAATATATAATACTACGTAGACATTTAAGTCAGTAAGTGGTAACAAGTTAAGATATACTAGTGTGGTACATCATATTTGAATTGAATTAGTTGGTACCTACACCTTATGGATGTTATATAATCATATTGGTGTCAGGTCAGGTAAGTAACTAAGTATGTATGGTCGTTATCCATAACAAAAACTTGAAAAAGTCAACTAATATTCTGCACCTTCGGAGAATAAAGTTCAGTTACAACATACAAAAGGGTGTCAGTTAATTAAGTCGGATGAATTTTGCCTTCTATACTTTCATTAGTCCCACTTCACTTTTCATGTGATCCTTAACCTTAACACCCCTCATGTTTCTGCAATTTATCTAACTTCCTTTTCCTCATTATCTTTGCCCTTTTTTTTCCTCTTAAATTTCACCAATTTCATTTATACAATTATATTATTGTTACTTGTTTCCATTTCATTTAATGCTACCAACAAGTTTTTTAATTTTTTTTTTTTCTTGAAATAATTCAAGTCATTTAATGTTAGGTGTCATTTTGTGTTTACATCACCTAACAAAAATCCTACATCATAACGTTTTTTTTTTTACAGAAAAATTCAAAGTTTTCAAATTTATAAATTCCATTATTCATTCATGCAACCTTTCAACAGAAAAACAAAGGTTTTATATATCAAATTTATGCTAAATAACCCAAATTTTGAATTCTTTTATTCCCGTTGAAGTTTATTGACTTTTGAATCCTTTTATTCATTGCAGAATTTGGGGTGTATTCAGAAAGGTGTTAAATTATTGAGGAAATCACAAAAGATGAGAAATTTTGTGAGTGTGAAGAAGAGCATAAACAGAGGAGCTCTGTTTTTATCAGTGGCTTTATTAATGGGGTTTTGTTTTTTCACTTACAATCTTTCAACTTTAATGTTCATCAAAAACCAACTCAAAATAATTGGTGATAACGGGCCGGATCGGGAAGACCCGGTTGTTGAAATACCCGAGAGTATGGAACGGGTCAGAGGCCCTAACCCGAAGTTTCATGTAGTAGTGACTGCTACTGATACACCATATAGTCAGTGGCAATGTAGGATAATGAACTATTGGTATAAGAAGGTTAAGGATTTGCCCGGGTCCGATATGGGCGGGTTTACCCGGGTTTTGCATTCGGGACGACCCGATAGCTTGATGGAGGAAATACCCTCTTTTGTGGTGGATCCTCTTCCTCAAGGTCTTGACCAAGTGAGTTGTCATTTGTTGTTTAAATGAAGGTGCTTTCATTTCCTTTGTTTTTGGTAATTGATTTATTTCTTTGAATGGTGATTTGGTTATTGCATTTGTTGATTAATGTATGCTTTTAGAATATTCAACTTAACTATTGAAGGACGTTGATGGTCATTGGTCAAAATGTGGAGTGAAACTAGAATGAATGCATTCTATTCACGTGATTTTCATATATCTTAACTTACCTAAACTTATTTTAGTAAAATTAACGTGATTTTCATTTATTTGAACTTATCTAAACTCATTTTAGTGAAATAGTGTGAACATAACAATCGTACGTGCCAAAAATGTAGTAGGTATTTTACAATAAAGGAACTTGTAGTCAGGAAAATCTTATCATGATGGTCAATGAGAGAATCATGTTCCTTGGTAGTTAATCTTGTAGCTATTTTTTTTTTTTGTACTTTAGGAGATTAAACTATCTTTTCCAAATGGTGAAGTTGCTACTTATGAGAATCCAATAATACGGCGAAAATGGATTACTTACTTTGCTTTTAGTACAAGACTAATGGATCAAAAAAGTTGAATCGTTACTTGGTTAGGTGCATAGTTGCTTCTATAATAATCAATTAATCATCATTTACTAGTCAAATGTTCATAATTTTGCGGTTCATGTTTCATCATTGACAAATATTTTATAGGATGTTACTCAATTAGCCACTTGTATTTATATGAAGATATGGTTGTCTTATGTAAAGTCTTGAGTCTAGGTGACACAATGTTTGTCAAATAGTTGATTTCTTGGAAATTTTCTACTCCATATGACCATATTTCATTTATTTAGGGTGATGTAATCGAATACTTATTAAAAAATTATCTCTTTTAACTCGTTTTGAATTGGAAATTTGTTGTTTATAGGGATATGTTGTGCTTAACAGACCATGGGCATTTGTACAATGGTTGGAAAAGGCAACAATTGAGGAAGAGTGAGCGATTTTTTCGTTGACTTCTTTAATTTCTTTCACTCATTGTTGACAAATCTTCCTTACTTAATCTTTTGTGACAAGTGACGTTTATTAGTTTTGATGTAGATATGTATTGATGGGTGAACCAGATCATCTGTTTGTGAAACCATTGCCCAATTTAGCAAGCAAAAATTATCCGGTAGCTTATCCGTTTTTCTACATTAAACCCGCTCAAAATGAGAAGATCATAAGGAAGTTTTACCCAAAAGGCCCCATATCGAGTGTGGATCCAATCGGAAACTCTCCAGTCATAATAACAAAGGTACACTAACAATGTAGCTTATTATAGTTCTCTGAAACAAATTGTTAAAATGTCACTGATCTTCCTTTAACGTGGTATGAAATTCTCGTTTGGACAGTCATTGTTGAAAACAATAGCACCTACATGGCTGAATGTGTCATTGCAGATAAAGTATGATCCGGAGGCAGATAGTGCTTTTGGTTGGGTGCAAGAAATGTGAGTTATGATTACTTTTCTTCACAGTAATCACCTGCATACGTTCTTTGAGCTAGAACAAATTAATCTGATTTTGTGTGCGTTTGTGTGAAGGTACGGATATGCCATAGCTTCAGCACTGCATGGTGTGAAGCATAGTCTTCTAGAAAATTTCATGGTGCAGGTATTGAACTGGATAGTTACTTACTTTGCCCCGACACCTGATCAGTACTGATTTAGCTGTTAGTCTGTCACATACTCATGTTTATCGATCATATAAGAATTGAACTAGTAATTTGGCTGTTTGATCATACAGATCGAAAAATGATTTGATTCCTTCACATTTCTAATTTGAGTTGGTCTGAATTGGCAGCCTCCATGGGACTTGAAATTAGGGAAAACTTACATCCTTCATTTTACTTATGGTTGCGATTACACCATGAAGGTACGTATTGATCATGTGATCTTATTTTCGACAATGATCACCTTATAGTACCTTAGTTACTTTATTTTTAATCCAATGTACTTAATAATCATTCCTCTGAATTTTAATCACATCGATGCAGGGAGAGCTAACGTATGGAAAGGTTGGTGAATGGCGTTTTGACAAGAGACAGTATCTGGACGGTCCTCCACCGAAGAATCTTACATTACCTCCTCCTACAGTTCCTGAGACTGTGGTATGTCTGATTTATCCACATACATCTTTCACAGTCCTTTATCGACTTCAAATAACTTTCTATTGACGAGCATGCTTGATTTTGTGCAGGTGAGAGTAGTAAAGATGGTTAACGAAGCAACAGCCAATATTCCTGGTTGGGAAAATCTTTAAGTGAACATCTACTTTGTGAACATAACACATACACATTGAAATTCTTATACAAACCATAGGATAGCTTCTTTTTGGTTCTTTTTTGGATGGAAAAATTCTTTTAAAGGCTAATGCAAAATTTGTTACTCCACATTTCTGTGAATAGAAAAGAAGGTTACAGCAGTGTAGGTAAAAAAGATAGCTACTTCTTTGTAACTACAGTAATGCATTGTATACTGTACAATACTTCAGTACTTGATATGATTCCAGTTTCAGTGATAAAAGTTATCCCCATTTTCACTTCATGGAGTAGCTCGATCCGTACTAACTAGCAAGACTTCTGCACATAACCATTAGATTTATGTTTCGTAACAATTGGGTATAGCATATCTATTGGCCACTTCAAATCTATTGATATCGAGTTATAAAATACAGATACACCTCAAGAGCAAAGAAACCATTTGGTAGGGGAGCTTTGACCTTTGTTTGTGCACTAGCAACTGAATTTTGTTTCGCAATCCATACTTTATTAGCAACTACGAGGGTGCTTCTTCGTTTTAGCAATATGGGGTTGAGCCCATGTGTTGAGCTGGTTGTTAAATTGCCCAACGACTTGAAACGGACTAGAAGCTTGAGCTCTGCCCAAAGATCTTACACAACCTCCTTCAGGAGCTCCTGAAACTGTGGAATGAATAAGTTATCAGGGGTTGTATAAACTTTTCAATTAATTTGTTGCGTGTATGTATGTTGAACTTGATGCAGGTTGCAGGTAACAATGATAAAGATGGTAAAGGAAGCCATCTCCAGTATACCTGGTCGGGAGAAGCTCTAGTTGTACAAACATCATATGAACATACCATAGGTCTAATATATTGTATCTGTTTGAACAAGTTAAAATTAATACAGTAACTTTTTTATTATTCATTTGCTTCTAATACAAATCATGTTCCCATCATATTTATGTTAAAATTTTGAACTCAATTTTCGGATGCACAGACATTATCATTATGATTATGTTGTGCTAAGCTAGTTCATTCCTTGCAAAGTTGCGAACTATTCAAAGCTGTGTTTCAACAATCAGACTCGATTTTAGGGGTGTTGTTGAGTAGTACTAGATTTTGAAGGTCTTGAAAAGAGAGAAGGCCTCATTTTAACAATTTGTTCAGCATGAACTCCCAACTTCTTGGCTTGTCGTCCTGCCTCGAAGAATCGCTTCACTGCTCCATCGATGTACTCTTTTCCCTGCTTAACTGTTAACCCTTCTGCTATTTTCTTCGGATAACTTGACAGTATATTATCACCTTTCAATACTGCTGCAAGATGCATTAGCTCTTGCTGAAACTCGCTCAGGAGCCTGTCCTCGTCTGCCTCCCTTAGCCTCATCCTCACCGGTGTTGGCAGTTGCTCTAAAATACACCCAAAATCATTACATTAGTCACATATTTTAATACAAACACTCATAAAATTAAAGAACTCAATAAACTTTAAGGTTGCGTGTAGTTTAAACTAACCAGGACAATCAGTTCTAGGTTCGGTTCTGGTAAGTACAATGTCCTCGAACGTGCCAGCCCAAGCATCTCTATTAGTTAAGAAAGGACTGGACAGATTGAAAAGTTTCTTGACAGTTGCTACAATCGACGAATGCTCATACTCAGAGGTTGGATATGGTCCTTTTGCCTTGTGAACAACTGCATAAAAATGTTGTATATAAGATTATTCACCCCTTGGTAGAAACAAGAGTGTAGTGTAGCAATAATCAGGTGAAAAAAAAAAATCAAAAAATCCGACCTGCCGGAATCGAACCAGCGACCTAAGGATATCTATTTCAACAACTACAGTCCTCCGCTCTACCAACTGAGCTAAGGTCGGAAATTATATGATTAGACAAAATAATTAAATTAATATAGTTAATTAATCACTGTAAGCAGTGTGATTCCATTCTTTAATTATTGGCTCATCATATGTGACGTATGTATAATGTATGAAATATTTATTTTAATAATTGGTTCAACTTTTTAAAAAAACTCAGCAGAATAAGGGCTAATATAATGAATTCAACTTTTTCCTTTCTGAATTTAATATTATTTGTGATTTTCAAGTGCTTGTCATTTATTTAGATAATTAAAGAAGGACTGTGAAAGAAAGAAACTCGTGATACTTGCACCTTGCACATGAAATGAGATTAATTTGTAAGGCTAGCTAAAATCCAAAGTTGATACGCAATATTTTAATTAATTGCCTACTTGTATCTAAGATCTTCTTCAAGATTCATTAGGAAAGTTTAGAGGTTCATCATGGTTTGGCTCTTTATAGGCTTCATATATCACATTTTGCAATAATATGAAAATTTTGACGATAGCAAATGAAGTCAAATAATATAAGGTACGGTATAAGAATCAAGTGAATTATGTAATTTATTGAAGCTTTATTTGGCCGAAAAATATGCATGGCATGTTTTGATTATATTGGTAACTTATTTAACCATTTTCAAGATTGTTGCTCGATCCAAACATTTCTTGGCTAAGCTCAATTTCATTGCTTTTAAGAGACTTCAACTATTATGGATTTATAGTGTACTAAACCATTTCGGATAGTATGTACTATATACGCACGCACTATAAAATAGTATAAACTTTTCAATTTGGTTTCTTTTTAAATGTATAAAACTTCTGAATTGGATACTTACACTGAGTAATAAATTATGTTATTGCAGTGTTGCATCTTAATTAATGGGGTTTCCAATTCAATATTGGTTGGTCAGAGCGCTTGATCAAGGCATCAGGCACACATGGACTTATTTACTATAGGTCGTTTGGGCATTTTTAGTTTTATTTATTATTAGTACCAAATATTTGGATAATACTAAAAATCATTGTATTTCTACCAAACAATATTACCAACACAGAAAGATCTTTGTATTTCTACCAAACTATATCAACAATATTAAAAATAATTTTGAAATTCTAATTTGCAATTCTACCTAAATTCATCTCTAAAATCAAGATGCATGCGTTAACACTAACATTTTGCACTCATCCATGCATATTATCTAACTTGTTGTCACCCATTTTAAAAATAGCAAAAATATACTACCTCTGTTACGAATTGTGTGCAACACTTTGAATTATTTATATCACACAAATAATACCCAAATGTTGCACATAATTCGTAATGGAGGTACTGTAATAAAATGATGATTATTGATTATTAGACACAAGGTTAAGGCTAGATAAGTAAGTGAATAGAACCAAAGCTTACCGGTTGCTTTCTCGATCCAAGGTGAAACAGCAATAGTAGGGACTCGAACCCCCAACCTATCAAATTGGAACATGAAAGGGCTGGGTCCCACTATCCCATCGGGGCTAGGGACCCCACTAGTAGGGGTAGGGACATGATCGTAAAATCCACCATTCTCGTCGTAAGTGATCAAAAATAGGGTTTCATTCCATTGTGGACTAGCCCTTAGTGTTTCATACACCTCCTTGACAAACATTTGGCCTTGGTACACATCATGTGACGGGTGATCGTCGTTGGCTGGCTCGAGCTTGGTGTCTGTGTACCGCTGCTCCACCACGACATAGTTCGGGAGCTTCCCTTTTTCAGCATGTCTTTTGAAGAACAAGTCATAGGGTAAGAACTTGGTGACGTATTTGAGCTTCCTTAGGTTGCGATAAAACAATGTGGCTGGGATATTTTGGTAGTAAATTCCAAATGAATATCCTTCACTTTCCAAGTTCTCAAAAATAGTCCTTTGTGGGTAGCCTGTACGTACCAACAAATATATTGTCATTATCGAATTAAGAATATTGTCATCACCTACCAAACACTGAATGATTAAAGAGTTACGAGTTTAAGATACAAACAAATTTGTTACCACCCCATAAAACTTTAACCAACTTGTAAACGTAGAACTCAACCTTTGATTAAAATCTAACATGTTCACGTATCATGATGTTTAGATAAAACCAGCAAGCACCAATTGTGTAATTGTTTGTCTATACATGCCATTGCAAGCATGCAATTATATATGCACCAAAAAATAATTGAAGTATGGAACTACATTTGCTATAACATCACACAAAGCGTAAAATTATATAGTCCACACAATAGTAGATAAATTGTGCTGAACCATTGGCCCTTAATGTAAAGAAGTAAAATCATTAGCTATTTATTTTATGAATATTAAACCAAGTAATTATTATATTCATTAGTAGTTTTAATAAAAAAAATAATAATAATAACGTACGAATTAATGTAGTCACATGCATTTCTATAACAGTCGTTGACAAATTGATAACAGTTAGACTATACACACGAGCTAGAGCACGACCAAATTACCTTTAGCAAGTAATGATGGTATGTTACTAGTAGCACCACCCGAAGTAGCTGAGTGAACAAAAAGCCGGTTCGGTTGAGTCGACGTAGGAGCCGAAGCGAACCACCGGTCGAAAACAGCAAATTCTTGAACCAAGGCTTGGTAAACCGGTACCATTTCCGGTTTATATCCATTCATAACATGTGTAGCCATTTCCATACTCCCATTGATTGAATAAGCTTGTTGTGCAAACCCATTCATTTTCGGGCCGGACCCGGTTTGGTCCGACCCGAATATCTGTTCCCTCATTGCTTGAAATGAGTGACCCGGGTCCGGGTCAACTTTATAATGAGCCGTGTCGTTATAGTAAATGAGGGGTGAATTCGGGTCGGATAAATTAACCCGGTTTGACTCCGACCCGGTTACACCGTCGATATCCGGGTTGAGCCTTTTCATCCAGCCTAACATGTGGTCAAATGACCGGTTCTCCATTACCAAAATGACAACGGTTTTGATGGGGTTTGGTGAACCATGAGTTAAGATAGAGTGATGGTTTTGGAGGATAAGTACTATGATTAAGAAGAGTGAAGGAAAGATGTTCATTTTTTGGTTAAGCTTCATAGTTTCTCTAATGTTTGATACCTTTCTTTCTTAAGAGTATGAAACTTATGTTGTTTTTTTTTTTTTGAACTTTGAGAGTGTTGTAGGAAATGAAATGAAGATTGGAGAGAAAGTGGGTGGGAAAATATTGGCTTTTGTTTTCAAAAAGGTAGTAAATTGGTGTTGATATATTATAGTATATTGCATGTCTGTATATTGTATGTATACAGATATACACCATACTAGAGATTTTGTGACTATCTATTTGTCCATATATGTGTTATTTTGTTAGCTAAGAATAATAGCCAAATGCCTAACATATCCTAACTCTTTTCTGTTTATTGATAATAGAGCACTAGTTTTTTTGGGCAGCTAAATGAGTTGTAGTCAATGGTTTTTCCAATTTTTACTCCATTGATGTAATTTAAATGAGTAATGTTATATTGTTATGTTATGATATCTAATTTTTGTAATGTTATGCTATCTAATTTGAGTTAGTAATGCAACTAATAGTGTAATATGAATGCCATATCCCATTCTAATGACTGATAAGTGATAAATTTTGACTACTATCTATGTTAACAAATTATATGCAACAACTAGATATTATTTGTGAGATATAAAAAATTCAAATATTGTACATAATAATAAACAGAGATAGGAATTTAATTCCTAAGAGTTGAGACTTGAGATTCTCCCATGAAGGAGCTACATGGGCTCCATAAAAATTATCTTTGTAAAGAATGGACTAACAAAATTTTCTTAAACATAATGGGAAACGTTTTCTTTCCCTCATTTTTCCTTACTAAATACTTCCTCCAATTCTTTAAGTTCGTTACACTTCGATTTTTTCCTTCCCACAAAAAGATACTCCCCCTATTTCTTCAAAATTAATGCAAAAACAAGTAAGAGAAAGAACTGGAAAACGTGTATACCCAGATGTAATCAAGGTTGAAGCCTTGAAGGTATTCACCACATGTCGAATGAGTGGAAATGTGGAACGCCTCCATGCCAGCAACGGCCACAAGTGTTCACACTGTTTTTCTAGTGTTAGATTGAAAGCATCACACTTTGATGTCATAACACTGATATCAGCAAACTCTTATTTCCATAATGAATTTTTCGCATCTAAATCTCACACTCGTGTTTGTAATAATTCTTACAACAATGCAAAATGCAACAGTCGTTGCAAGAGATTGAAAGTACAAAATTTTCCACTATCCTCTATTTTCAAAAATAGACATTTCGTCTATTAATCTACATTATTGCAACTTTTAACGAACACCCTGTCTATTGATCTACATTATTATCTGTCGAGAATAATAGCAAGTTAAAGGTCCATCAGCATCATGCTCCTTTCTTACAAGCCTTTTCCAGCCATTCCATGGTCACACTCTTTGGTCTCTCCAGGGGCAAGCCAAGAGCTCGGTCCCAAATCAACTGCATAGAGGGACGCATGCAGTAAGTAAAAAGAACTGTAAACAATAGCATGCAGATCTCAAAGAACCCCGACAAACAGTTCATGAAAAAGAATAACAAACCAACCTGTGAGCAAATTCCGAGACTTCTTGATACTCCAAAAAGAACGGTGTAGTACCTATTTTAAAAGGGATATTTAGTTGCTGTACACCAGTACACTGAAAATAGTGTTGTTCGAATATAAAGGAAATGAAGCGTACCTAGCTTCTGTCAGACCGTAGTAATTCAACAAAACACCACTATGAGCATCAACATTTGGCCATGGATTTTTTACCTAAATAACCCAAAAATGGAAACAAAATATTTAAAATAAAATAAAGTTGTACAAAATCCAAGAATAATTAGCAAATACAAAGCATTCTGAAATGGTTAATCAACTACCTTTCCGAGCTCTGTCAAGATGGGAGGTACCACTTCATACAGCTTTGATACCTGCCAAAATGTAAAAGTGTACAATTATTGTCAAAACAAAAGTTAAGTGCAGAAGAAAAGTAATGAAAGTCACTGTTTAAAAAAATTACCAATTGGAAAAGTGGATCATTAGGAAGGTGCTTCAATGCAAATTCTCTCTGACAAGTGTATCTTGGATCAGTCTTCCGCAAAACTCCATGACCAAAACCAGGCACAACCTACAAAGTTAATTAGAGTTGAGAGGACGATGATTAAGGAGATTTGCATGATAAACAGTTGCTTTTAAAACATTCAATTCTCTGTAACTTAAAGCGGATGCAAATCTGCTTCATGTGCATATTTTACTTGTATAAATAATGAGCATAGCTTATGCAAGCTGGGACGCTATAATTTGAAGGCGTAACTAATCATCATAGCTAAAGAAGTTACCTTGCCACTGTTTAATGTCTTCCAAACATAATCTCTCAACTGCTCCGTAGAGATGTTCTCTCCACATTCATCAACAACAGATTTTATCCACAGCAGGACTTCCTGATGTCAGAAAGTCAAACGTGAAAACTAGACCATCAAAAATTTCAAGCCAATCACACAGCTTTGCAATTGTGTTAAGGAATACAAAACATCAGAACAGCTTTCAGATTATTTATCTGAATTTGAACTACAAAAAGCTGGTGATAATATAAACCAAGAGTATAAATGAGATTTTGCTTGACAATGAACATTGATTCATAAGAATTTGCTTGACAATGAACATTGATTCCTAGGATGATTTGATTAACCCAAAGATTGAAAAGAGGGGTCAGATATGATGTTATACCTGGTTAGCTAATCCATGGAGTGGGCCAGCCAAGCCATTTAAGGCAGCTGCAAATGAAAGATAGGGATCCGAAAGTGCACTACCCACCTACATCATGGAAAGAAATAGTTAGAATTTCAACTTCAAGTATAAAACATGCTGCATAAAGATGCTTCTATAAAGAAGACCGAAAATGTAGAATTAAAGTATCAGACTAACTCAAAGATGATGATGAAAAAGTTAATCTTTTCAGAAACTTTACCAGGTGGCCAGTGTGTGCGCTAACATTTCCACCCTCGTGATCACTGTCAAACAGGGGAAAGACATCATTACCTAAATTGATGTTAACAATAATAAAAATCCCTGATATTTGGATATTCTGAACACAATTTACCTGTGAATGGTGACGTATAGCCGCATCAGCTCAAGCATCTGAGGACTATCAAATCCCAGCATGTGTGCAAAATTTGCACCATAATCAAGAGAGTGGTCCTGTTCTATATTTTGCCCATTCTTATACATCCTTCAGTAAAGATAGATATTGTAGCACACCAGTCAGTAAAAAATAAACAACAATACACACCCACTTATCACAATAACATAATACGGAATAATAAAAGATCTACCTATTTATATTTATGCATTTATTATCCCTCCAAGGAGCATAACATATTAATAAACATACGCACTACCCCCTCATATAACTTACATAGCATGGAAACAAATAAAGTTTTTGAAACATTTTGTTTCGAAAACGAGGAAGCGCCAATTCCCAAAAACAAGGAAATGGGGAAATGTATAGGAAAATAAACAATTTCAATGTAAACAAAAACAAAATTATCTTAAACATAAACATATAATTATATATATCATTACAAACAACAAGGACCTCCATATGGTTTTATATGTTATCTAGAGAAGGCTTGTGACAAGGTTCCAAGACATGTATTGTGGTCGGCAATGATGAAGAAAGGTATACCACGAACGTATATTGACCTGGTTAAGGATATTCTATCGAGAGGTGTCCACAAATGCTAGGACTTGTGGGGTTGATTAAAGACTTTCCTCTAACAATTGGGTTGCACACCAAGGGTCGGCGTTAAGTCCTTTTCTTTTTGCAATGGTTATGTTGTTTGCGCATGATATCGTATTGGTAGATGAAACTACGGCCCTGTTCTCGTCAACTTACAACTTATTTTTCCTTATCTGAACTTATTATTTTTGCTGAAATCATTAACAATATATTACGGATTGAAACTTATTTTTGCTGAACTGACTTTATTTTTGCTGATCTAAACTTATTCTTGCTAAATTGAACTTATTTTTGCTGAAAATAAGTAAAAATAGGTCGAGGAGAACAGGGCCTAAAGAGGGGGTTAATGCCAAATTAGAGCAATGGAGACAAATGTTGGAGACTAAAGGGTTTAAACTAAGTTGAAATAAGACGGGATATATGAAATGCCACTTTGGGACTCAGAGGGGAGTAAGTGATGTGGTGGTGAGGTTGGACGGTAAAGTCCTAGATATGGGGGAATGTTTTAAATATCTCGGGTCATTTATCCAAAAAAATGGCGATATTGATCAAGATGTGACACATAAGATTAAACCTGGGTGGCTTAAATGGAGAGCAGCCACGGGGAGTGTTATGTGACAAAAGCATCTCGTTAAAGTTAAAGGGAAAATTCTACATGACTGCCATAAAACCGATGTTGCTCTACGGTACCGAATGTTGGGCTTACAAGAAGGAACACATTCAAAAAGTAGGAGTTACAAAGATGCGAATGTTGAGATATGTGTGGGAACACTCTAAAGGATACAATCAGAAATGAAGTCATACGCTGAAAAATTGGTGTCGCATACATTGCAAGCAAATTAAGGGAAAATCACTTGTGTTAGCTTGGGAGACGATCACCTGGGAGCTCTGTTGCGACGAGTGGAAGGGTGGGATCATAGAGATCTCAAACGAGGTAGGGGGAAACCGGAAATGACTTGGAGGAAAAGGGTTGGAAAGGATATGAAGCTTTTAGATTTATAAGAGAATGAGGTTCTCATTCGCAAGAGATGGAGGAGGAAAATTTATGTGGATGACTACATGAAATGATTATTTTTTGGTTCATGTAGGTGATCCCAATTTGGGATTAAGGCTCTGACGGATTACAAACAAGAAATTAAATCCTAAATAATACATTAACTGTGCTTCAAACAATTACTTTATTGCCACCTTTATTGAAAATGAAGAAAGCAGCTAACATAAATTGTACATATATGAACAAGGATCTAAGAATAGAAAAGCCCTTAAAAAAAGGGTTTTTCTACATTGTGCCCTTGAAGTATCGACTTTTCTACGTTTTACCCCTCCAAATCTAAACTTCTACACCATGCCCTTCAAGTCCAATAAGTTTCTCCATGGTGCCCTTGATTAACATTTACAACTAACGATGTTAACTCCATCTTCAAACTCCCCTATCACATTGCCCTATTCCTCTATAACCCCTGTCATCTCCTCCTAATCTCCCATCATCTCCATCCTCAACCTTTGAGCTCTAGCTCAACCACAAGCACAACCATCACCTCCACTAAAACAATCACAACCTTCGAAAACCCCACACTTAACTCCATAATCAATCCCTTCGGACAAAAAAAAACCATTTATCCTCCTAACCCACCTTAATCCTCTTTTAAACCCACCAGCCACCACCCTCTCCAACATCTCCCCTTTTCTCTCTTCCTCTGCCACAAACTCATAGATGAAGATAAGTTTTAATTATGTTTCATTTGATTCATCATAGTTCAATTGTGTTTTTATTTTTTGTTGATTGATAAGGGTGTTGTGGCAGCTATTTAATGAAAGAGGGTGAGAAATAAGGTGATTAGAGGAGAGATGATAATGGAGGAAAAAAAAGCAGAAGAGGGAGAGATAATGGAGGAAATTGAGGAGAGAATAAGGTAGTGAGGATAAACAATAAGGTAGTGAGAAACTAATTGCACTTGAAGGGCACGGTGTAGAAGTTTTGATTTGGAGGGGCAAAACATAGAAAAGTCAATACCTCAAGGGCACTAAGGAAATTCTCTAAGAAAAAAAAAAGATAACAATTTTTAGAGGATGAAATCGAGTGTGGACGGAGCATAGGAAAGCCCTCACTAGAAAAGAAGGACTATAATTCATACATTTCGTGGAAAAAAAAGAAAAAAAACACCAAAAAATTTTACAATGTGCCCCTATAGACGTATAGTCTAAACAAAGCCCTTAAAAGCTTTTCATAGTTTAACACGTCATATGACATGTAGGAAAACAAGACGATTCCAAGACAGCCTTCCAAAAGCCGAAAATGAAAACTACAATTCACAATTTTCAATCAAGGTAACGAAAAAAATATTGCCGAAAATTTTACAATGTCCTAACATGTTCAAAAAAGGGCCCCGAGCATATTTTCAGAGTTTGAAAGATCATAAGATGAGTCCCAAGAGAGCAAAAGACTAGTGCGCCTTTTCGAAATTTGACAAAAGAGGCGAAAAAGTTTTTTTAGACGTTGAAACCGAGTGTGAGGCATCATAGGGTCACCAACAACACAAAAATTATACATGGAGAAAACAAGACCAAGCCCCGAAAGCCGAAAACAAAAGCTATAATTCACACTTACTAGAGGTTCTCGCAAAAAAATTTGTGAGAAAGTCTACAATGAGCTATTATGGTAAAACGAAGGCCCTCGAGCAAAATTTCGAAGTTTGAAATGTCATAAGCCGAATCCTGAAAGAGCGAAACGACTAGTGTGCCTTTCTTCCGAAAACTATCTAAATGGAAAAGATATCAAGTTTTTAGAGGTTGAAACCGAGTGTGGGACGAAAAAAATACAAGAAAAAAATGGAAGCCAAAAACAAATGCTATGATTCACAATTTTTAAAGGTGGAAAAAATAAATAGTCGACAAATTGTAGTGTGTGACCCTAACAACTTTTTGGAGTTCGAAAGGTCATAAGACAAATCCAGCAAGAGCGAAAAAAATATTGTACCCTTTTCCTGAAAATTTGTCTAAAGAGGGAGAATAACACGTTCGCAGAGGTTAAAACCGAATATAAGGCGTCTTAGGGCCACCAACAACACATGGGAAAAATACAACAAGAAAACAAGATGGAACCCCTCCAAAAGCCCAAAACAAAGGCTATAATGCATAATTTCAAGAGGTTAAGCAGTCCCGAAAAAAAATTTATAATGTGCTATTATGGTCAAAAGAGGGTCCTCGAGCATATTTTAGAAGTTTGAAAGCTCATAAGAGCCAAAAGATCAATGTGTTCTTTTTAAAAAAATTGTCTAAAAAGAGTGGTGAACAAGTTTTTAGAGGCTAAAACCGAGTGTAAGGCATCCTAGGGTAACCAACAACACGTGGGAAAAATACAAAAAGAAAAAAAGACAAAACCAAGGACAACCCTTCAGAAGCCCAAAATGAAGGCTATAATTCACACTTTCTAGATGTTCCAAGCTTCAAAAAAAAAAATTGTTGAAAATTTTACAATGTGCTACTACTATGGTAAAAAAGAGGGCCTTTTGATAGCTTTTTGGACATTAAAAGGTCTCAAGACAAGTCCCATGAGAGCGAAATTTAGTGTGCCCTTTTTTCTAAAATTATCCAAAGAGGGAGGATAACAAATTTTTAGAGGCTGAAAGGGAAAATTCAACGAGAAAACAAGATGCAAAAGCCTAAAACAAAGGCTATAATTCACAATTTCAAGAGGTTCCGGGGTCCCGAGGAAAAAAAGTTGCCAAACATTTTACACACTATGGTAAAAAGAGGGCCTTCGAGCAGCTTTTTAAAGTTTGAAAGGTAATAGGACAAATCCTGGGAGAGCGAAAGGACTAGTATGTTTTTTTTTCCACAATTGTTTAAAGAGAAAGGAGAACAAGTTTTTAGAGGGTAAAACCGAGTATAAGGCGTCCTAGAGTCACAAACTGCACACGGGAAAAATTCAGGGAGAAAACAAGACAAAACACAGGAGTCAGGGATTGCCCTTTGCAAGGCCAAAGCGAAGCCTATAATTCATAATTTCTAGAGGTTCGGGTCCCAATAAATAATAATTGTTGAAAATTTTACAATGTGAGGACCCTCGAGCAACTTTTCGAAGTTCAAAAGATCATAAGACGAGTTTTGAGAGAGCAAAATAACTAATGTGCCCTTTTTTCCCGAAAAGTATCTAAAGAGGGAGGATGGCAATTATTTAGAGGCTAAAACCAAGTGTAAGGCGTCCTAGGGCCACCAACAACACATGGGAAAAATTTATTTAATATTTTTTGCGCAGACTATATTTCCGTTCCGCACAAAATGTATGTAGATATGTTTCAAACCCGCACACAATGAATGCATATCCACGGTGGTAGTAGCGCCGTGCATAAAAATATTTTTTTGTCATATTCTTTTTTCATCATTCATTAATTGTTTAGTCTTCAAAAATTGTTATGTTCACTTCGGTCATATGATTCCCTTCCTACGACCATCCCTTTCCAAAAGAACGTAAAAACAAACATTCCACTCTCACGGGGCGTTCTCAGGGACTTTTCACCACACCATGAATCGCCTGGCCTTGGTTCATATTTTGACTATACGGTCATCCCGGAAAATTTTTTACAGCTTTTTTTCCCAGGACCCTGAAACCTCAAAAAACAGTGGATAATAGCCTTCAGTTTGAGGCCTCTGGAGGGGTAGTCCCGTGCCCCGTGTTATTTTCTCCCCTTTTTTTTACCACGTGTTATGGACCACCACAAAACTCCCCACGATCGATTTCGGCCCTCAAAGACCTCTAATGATCCCTCTTATAGCTTCTTCCGCATTTAAGAAATATAGGTCTCCCGAGAATCGTCTAAAACCTTTTTATCATTCCTCTTAAGGCCTTTTCAACCCAAATCTCTTGGTCTAGGGTTATATATTGACCATACGAACACCACGGAAATTTTTGGGCAACTTTTTTTTTCGGGACCTCTGAATTCCAAAAAGCAGTGGATATTAGCCTTTGTTTCTAAGCCTCCGGAGGGGTCATCCCGGGCCTCGTCATTACTTTCGCGTCATTTTTTTACCATGTGCTATGGACCACCACAACACTCTCCACGATGAATTTCGACCCCTAAAGACCTCTTATGATCCCTCTTACGGGCTCTTCCATAAAGTGGAAAACAGCCTCACATGAAACCGTCTGAAACCTTGTTATTATTCCTGTTATGACCTTTACAACCCGAATCCTTTGTTCTGGGTTCAAATTTTTACCTCACGAGCATCTCAGTCAATTTTCCACAGTTTTTTTTCCAGGACCCCGAAACCCCAAAAAACAGTGAATAACCTTAGTTTTAAGCCTCCGGAGGAGTCGTTCCAAGCCCCGGTATTTTTTCACTTCGTTTTTTTACCACATGCTATGGACCACCACAACACCCCCCACGATCGGTTTCGACCGCTAAAGACCTCTTATGGTTCCTCTTATGACCTCTTCCAGAGAAGGGAAAAAAAGCCTAATATGGAAATATCTAAAACCTTGTTATAGTCCCTCCTATGGCCTTTTCACCCCGAATCCTTTAGTTTTGATTCATCTTTTTACCTTACGAGCACCCCGATCAATTTTTGGGATTTTTTTTTCGGGACCCCGAAACCCCAAAAAACAGTGAATAATAGCCTCTGTTTTAGGCCTCTAGAGGGGCTGTTCCGGGCCCCGTCACATTTTCACCCCATTTTTTTACCACATGCTATGGACCACCACAACACTCCCCAAGATCTGTTTCCGCCCCTAAAGACCTCTTATGATCCCTCTTATGCCCTCTTCCAGAGAGGGGAAAGACACCCCGAATCGTTTGGTCAGGATTCATATTTTTACCTTATGGGCACCCCAGCCAATTTCCAGGACTTTTTTTCCCTAGGACCCCGGAGCCCCAAAGAACAATGTATAATAGCTTTTGTTTCAGGCCTCCGGAGGGGCCGTCTCGGCCTCGTCACTTTTTCGCTTGGTTTTTTTACCACGTGCTATGAACAACCACAGCACTCCCCAAGATCGGTTTCAGCCCCTAAAGACCGCTTATGGTTCCTCTACCGAGGACTTTCGACATCACAACCCCTAGTCATACTCACTCTCTCGTCACGTTTTAATGGCCTTTCGTAAGACCCAGTTTTTCCACAGTAAAGCATGGTTAAGGGCAGGCAACCTCTTTCTGTACTATTCAGTATTTTCCAACGAGAGGAAGAGGGAAGCGCATGGCCTAGGGCAGACAGACTCTTTTCGCATCATGTGTTGTGTATCCTTGTACTGGCCCAATGAACGCATGCATGCATGCATACACCCACCACAGTTGTACACATGCCTCATCCATACCTAGGGGCTTCCCCATAATTAGATTATATTTAGGCGCCCAAGCAGCCTCTTTTTGCACTATGTAGTAGTTTTAAGGGAAAAGGGCGTTAGGGGGTTAAAGGGGAGAGGGTCGAATTAAAGCGACATCTGAAACTCAGTAGATTGTGGCAGCAAGGCCACTCTGCCACTTACAATACTCCGTCATGTATTTAAGTTGTCTGCAACGAATTCAACAAGCCGCTCGGTAGGAATTGTACTTCAAGGCCGCCCTCACGACGCATCTGGCGCAAGGGCTTAGCCTACGACACGTGCCCTTGAAGGCCGAAGCCCCTACTGTAGGACGGCAATTGGGTGGTGTGCACATGCAGTCATAATCCAGCGCACAGTAGCTTCGCGCCACTGGCTTTTCAACCAAGCACGATAACCAATTGTGCGAATCAATGGTTCATCTCGTACTAGGTTGAATTACCATTGCGACACTGTCACGTTAGCTTCGCGCCACTGGCTTTTCAACCAAGTGCGATAACCAATTATGCAAATTAATGGTTCATCTCGTACTAGGTTGAATTACCATTGCGGCCCTGTCATCAGTAGGGTAAAACTAGCCTGTCTCACGACATGGGTGAACAATTCAACACTTAGTGAATTTTGCTTCACAATGATAGGAAGGGCCGACATCAAAGGATCAAAAAGCAACGTCGCTATGAACACTTGGCTCCCACAAGCCAGTTATCCCTGTGGTAACTTTTCAGACACCTCTAGTTACAAACTCTGAAGGTCTAAAGGATCGTTAGGACACGCTTTCATGGTTCGCATTCGTATTGAAAATCAGAATCAAACAAGCTTTTACCCTTCTGTTCCATATGAGATTTATGTTCTCGTTAAGCTCATCTTAGGACACCTGCAATATCTTTGATGTGCCGCCCCAGCCAAACTCCCCACCTCCCGCCTAACAATGTCCTCCACCCGGATCGGCCCGCCAAAGCGGACCTTAGGTCTAAAAAGAGGGGCAGTGCCCCGCCTCCAATTAAAAGTAGTGGTATTTCACTTACGCCGAAGCTCCCACTTATCCTACACCTCTCAAGTCATTTCACAAAGTCAGACTAGAGTCAAGCTCAACAAGGTCTTCTATCCCCGCAGATTCTGCAAAGCCCGTTCCCTTGGTTGTGGTTTCACGGAACCCAAGACAGCCCTCTAAAAGCCTAAAATGAAGGCTATTATTTACAATTTCGGGATGTTACAAGATCCTTGAAAAAAAATTGCCAATACTTTTACAATGTGCCATTATGGTCAAAAGATGGCCCTCGAGCAACTTTCTGAAGTTTGAAAGGTCATAAGAAGAGTCCTAGGAGAGCAAAACGACTAGTGCGTACTTTTTACGAAATTTGTCTGAAGAAGGAGAACAAGTTTTTAAAGGGTGAAAACAAGTGTAAGGCGTCCTAGGGTCACCAACAACACATGGGAAAAATAGGGGGAAAATAAGACGGAATTCAGGACAAGACGGAATTCAGGACAGGCCTCTAGAAGCACAAAACGAAGATTATAATTCACAATTTCTAGAGGTTCCACGGCCAGGAAAAAAGATTGTCGAAAATTTTGGGGGCCTGACAACTTTTTGGACTTCAAAAGGTCACAAGGCAAGTCCCGTGAAAGCAAAATCCTAGTGTGCCCTTTTTCCGAAAATTGTCTAAAGATGGAGGATAACAAGTGCAGTTCTTCCTCAAGCCAATAAAAGGTTTGTATTCTCAACTACTTGAACAAAGGTAACACATCATATGACTGACCTCCGATAAACATAGGCAGCAACAACAGGAACTTGAGCAATCAAACTAATGCAGTCCTCATAAGTTGGCTCCCAAAACCTGGAATCAAAAAATATCCTTAGCACTTGGCTAGATAAACAAACTATAAGGCAAGTTAGTTATAACCGTCACACGTAATAACTCACTTGGATTTGTGAATCCCTTTCTCATATGCCTTCTGAAATTCACTTTGAACCTAAGATGAGCAAAGAAGAATTAAGCTGCAATCTAGTAGTAACTTCACTAAAAAAATGAAGGTTGTAGGAGGCTTTTTTCAAAATAATGCAATAATATCAAGTTCAGGAAGACTACATGATCAATGCTAAGAAAGGATATAGGTAAAGAACAAGGAGAAGTGTAACAAATTGCTTAAGGAACTATAATGTAGAAGTGTAACAAAATCAACAACATTACCACAAAAATCAGCATGGGGCACCAACCAAACAGACAAGACAATACAGTTTATATGGATCGTAAAATAAGAGAAAGCAATTATGATATTAAAGCAATACCTGAAGGGCCATCACACCAGTACAAAACTGAGTCATTGGATGTGCAGTAACTGGTAAAGCATCAATTGTTTTGTACACATGGTCTGCAATCATAAATAACTATGATTAACAATTTGACACCCAATGCTAAGATTATTTTCTAATCACAAAGGGCAAATTATAGTAGTAAAACAAGAAAGCTTTTCTTAACATAGAAAACAAATCCAAAGAAATATGCATTATAAAAAACTGACAGCATTAATTCTGAAACAGTAAACTTTCTCCCCATTCAGTTGATAAATACTGAGAAAGAGTTCAGAATACACACACAAATACAAGCTTTTTATGGAACAGAGTAAAGCTGCAGATGCAGGAATAGAAAAACAGGGAACATAACAGATCTAACGTAATGCAACTACATAAGACCCAGTAATTTCAAAAGTAATATCAAACATAGCAAGGACAGACTCTTGTTAAATGAATCCTATCCTTTGAAGAAGCATTGTACGGACTACTGATTGTTCAAACAGTTCTCAGAAAATATGTGAACCTGGTACTGAAGCACGTGCTCGTAATTCCTTTGAAAGAGAATCTGCTTGCTCTTTGGTTGGAACCTGGAATTAATGAAGAAAACAAGAGTTTCAAAATAAAGTAAAATATTGTCATGATAAAAGTAAACAAGAATGTTTATAGAATGTTCTGTGCACTCATCTTAGCCCCTACTATTGTGGACTTATGTTTCACCATAGATGACAAGAACCAGATAAGCATTTCTCATACTCGTTTCTCATATATACAATTCAACTCTCAAATATTCTCACCAAACAGTGACAATAAGTTGGCAAAATCCCTTCAACCCCCCCCCCCCTCTTTCTTCTCTAATTTTGTGAATTTTGAGGTCATGAAATGGAAAGAAAATTGAAGCTCCGCAAGACATTTTAAAGTCTAACATGTCAAAAAATGAAATCCTGTATACAATCACTATAGTTTCAGACTTTACATACATCAGAAAGGGATAATGTTTAACTTTTTCCACCTACAATTTCAATATACTACCTCCGTTTCTCTTTAGTTGCAACATTTTAAGTTGCACGGATCCCTAGACAAAATTTTCTAATGGTGATTAAACAATTAAAGAGCATACAATTAAGTACTGGTTAAGAGCATACAATCACCATCAACACCACAAACCCAACAAAAACACCACCTGCCAACTGTTCACCACCAAAAAGCACGAAAACCACCACAACAACCACCACTAACTACGGAAACCACCGCAGCCAACCACCATAAACTGCGGAAACCACGACAACCAAACACCAAAGCCACCGAAATCAACTAAAACCACCAAAACTAATGGACGAAAATAAAAAACAAACAAAAGTAACGATCGAAAACAGTGAGATCGAAAACCATAAACCACAAAATCAAAGCCAACAACTTTACACATGCACAGATCGGACGCCAGCGAAGGTGTTAGTGGTGTTGAAGGTTGTGATTGTCACTTGGTAGGTGAAGTTCGCAACTGGTGAAGATTTTTCTCAGTTCAATTGGGGTTTCGATTGTGGTTTCGAATGATGGGAAAGGTGGTGGTGGTGTCGCTTAAAGGAAGACAAGGATGGTGGTGAAAGCTTGGGGGTTCGAATGAAAGGAATTGAAGAGAATGGTGGTGTTGGTGGTTTCGGGTGAAGGGGTTGTTGGTGTTGGTGGTTTCGGGTGAATGTGATTGAAGGGTAGTGGTGATGATGGTATGAACTGTAGAGAAGGGGGTGGTGGTATCCACTATAGAGAAGGGTGGTGGTGGTTTTGATTTAAGAGAAGAAAGGACTTGGTTATGCTAATTAAGTTAATTATCTTAGGGTAATTACCATTCAATGTTTTAATTTGGGGGCAATTATGTAATTTTTAGCAAAAAAAAATACCAAAAGAGGAAAGTTTGTAAATGTTGCAACTAATATGAAACAGCCTAAAATAGAAATTGTTGCAACTAAAGAGAAACGGAGGTAGTAATCATAACAGTTTTAGTCTAATATGTTCATATAAATGGATAAGATCAACATTCTTTGATCAAGATGAGGCAATTACTTTACAACCTAGCAAGGCATAAGGTTCAATTACACGTCACTAGTATGTAGCGACAATGGAGCAAAATATAGACCCATTGAAAAGCACTTGTTCTACAATTATGGATTATAGAATGAAACACAGGCCTGGAGCTCTGGATATCAAGGACCTCACAGCCTGCATTCTGAGATAAATTAGTTACCTTTCCAGTCAAAAGAAGCCAAAGAAGGCCTTCAGGCAATGGCTCTCCACCCGGACTTGAAGCTGGTAGTACTTTCTGGCACTCAGGAATGGACAAACCCCTAAAACGAATGCCCTAAAAGAAAATAACATCATCCATGAAACAAATTATATAACATCACTCTTATTTTGAAAGGAAGTTACAATCAATTCAAAGCAAGTGATTGCTACTATACCTCTTCTGGATCAAGTAACGAGGTTTCCCAAAGTAAACCAGTCATTCCTCTCATTCCGCCCAAAACCTACAACATTAATCTCATATCATGGTAGAACTTGAAAAATGGTAAAATGTATAGGCTTACAACATATGATTTCAGGTAAAATAATGCAGTTATAATTTATGATAGTATGATTATCTTTGCTACTTCAACACTCATGTTTAGTGAGTACTAGGATGACTTAATGAACACGCTAACATGACATAAATAATAAGAATATTGATTCGAAATGAGCTAATACCATGTCAACAGTGATGTTCCCAAGCTGGACACTTCCATATTCTTTCTTTATCTTTTTTAGACGTTCCTACAACACAAGAAGATTTTTGCAAATGTTAGCCACATATAGGATACAAATATCAGCAAATGTAGTCAAATAATGTATTGCAAAACCTCAAGGTTAGCAACGCAGTTTCCAAAGTATGTTAAGACATGGATAGATAACTACCAACGAAAATGGGAAAGATTTGAATTAAGCTAACAAACCTGTTGTTCTGGAATTAATTCTTGCAACTCTGAGCGAAGGTCCTGTAGATCACATGAAAAACATGAAAACAAGTTTAACAAGCCGATCAGTGAAAAAACAATGCAGCAATATCAAATTTAATGCACATTGATCCTACCTTCCTTTTAATAACTTTAAATCCACTATAAACCTCACTAACTACACTACAATGCGATCACTCCACAATCCACATGCATTTTATTGTGTTTTTTTCAAAGTCCTAGCATACAGCAATGTCTTTTAACCGAAAAACCTAGATGCTTCCTACTCCACAATCCGAATTGGATGAAAAAGTCAATCATCTTATGCATTGAACTCATACAAGACAATAATGTCCTAAAATTAATACTGAAATACAACAACCAATGCTCATTCAATATGTTTATCTACTGTCAACTATAGTTATCATACATATAATTAGGCAATTTTCGCTCCATTTTGCAGTAAATATAGATNGATTTTCGCTTCATTTTGCAGTAAATATAGATGATTTAAAAATGACATAAAATAATAATGAGTGAGAATTTACAAGGTTAGAAGAACTTTGCATTTGAATCCATCTCACAGAAGCGCTTAGACATGATTTTTCGCCCTGCAAATCAGAAATTCAGTTAGATTAAATAATGAAGGTCCAAAAACACTTGAACTAAAAACAAAAATTAATCTAATGAATCTAAGAAAATGAAGCATAATTTCTATGTCAAAAATCAAATTCTTAGAATTATAAGCGCAAATTTATTTAAGCATCAAATAACGCATTAAATTAGAACTAAAAAAATTAAAATCAGCAAAAAAAAAAAAGGAGCGAAAAACTTACAGCGCGAGATCGAAGCTTATTTAGATTCGAAAGACCTCTGAAAAACGACATGATCAATCAAACCTGAAAAAAAAAAATTAAATGATTTGAATTAAGTGATGCAAATTAAATTATGGGAAATTAAGAGGAAAAATTAGGAGAGAAAAAAAAAAAAAGAAAGAAATGTAATTACTGTAAAAAGGGAGAGTGTATAAGCTGAAGAAATTGAAAATCTAGAACAACGAAATTAAATCAATGGAAGAAAAAAAGGAAAAAGAAGAAGAGAAAAATATGAAATAACCTTCTTGCAGAAGAAGAAAGAAGCTAGTTTATGCGAATTATTCGGAGATATAAGAGGGAGAAGAGTTATTTTTTTTAAAGGGGTAAATGACTCAAAATTGAGTTTTCAAAGTATAGGAATATTTTATTATTGTTAAGAGGCAAAAAGTGTTTTTGGTGGCTACATAAAGTTCTTCAAAGTCGTTTTATGAACAATGGGGTGACATTTGACGAATTGACAGCCTATACATATTTCACAACAGGATGTAATTAAGCTTTTTAAGTGACATTGCATTTTATTTTTTCGTCCGATTGTCTTTTTAAGGCATGTTTACTTTTTTTTTTTTTGTTTATGAAAGATTAATGAATAGCAAAATTAGAGAAGAGCTGAATCGAACTAAACTGATTTTAAGTTGAACTAAACAAGTTCTAGTTTCTTTACGGCTATAATTCTAAATATAAATAAATAGACCGGAAAAATTTATTGGACAAATTTATCTTCTCTAAACAAACAAATATTCATGCAATGTATAAAGGTAAATTATTCATTACATTTACTACATTTGTTATCATCAAACTAATGGAATCTTTGCTCCTAGTCATAGCAAACCACATTCACATGGCTGTGTTGTGTACCGTTGGTTCTCCGAATCAACACCCAAGTTAATATTCATGTCATATATGTAGCAAGAAAAGGAATATCATAGCCTCACGAATGATCGATCTTTACATTGCTCTTGTTCAACATCTCTTTAGCAGTTTACCCTTCCACTCCTTAGTTTGATCACAACGCAAGAAATCCTCAATATGTTAACCAACAAAACCTACGTTCTAAACAGACTCTAGAACCAACAATAGTTTCTGTGAGCGTATATGTATACTCAATTACTCTTAATGACAAAAATCCACGAAGTTATGGCAAACCAAACTTTTATATCTGCTCTGTCCTCAATGCACTAACCAAGCCTCTAATTACATGCAACAACATTCTCATGGCAGATTTAGATATAAATCAAAATACAGGGAGACAAAAAATCGTAACTGATAAACTGCTTTATTGCATGTCTGCTAGGAAGCTTGAAAAAACTTGACAAACAAGAGGTTTTCCGATACATAGTACTTGGTTCAAATAAGAAATAAATTAACTGCTTAANCGAGCGTATATGTATACTCAATTACTCTTAATGACAAAAATCCACGAAGTTATAGCAAACCAAACTTTTATATCTGCTCTGTCCTCAATGCACTAACCAAGCCTCTAATTACATGCAACAACATTCTCATGGCATATTTAGATATAAATCAAAATACAGGGAGACAAAAAATCGTAACTGATAAACTGCTTTATTGCATGTCTGCTAGGAAGCTTGAAAAACTTGACAAACAAGAGGTTTTCCGATACATAGTACTTGGTTCAAATAAGAAATAAATTAACTGCTTAAGTTCAAACAACAAACACACGATAAAAATAAACAAAGTCATCATTTTATCTGATGATTATTCAGAAGCAGAGCTTCTAATACCAGAGGCAAAATGTGTTCTTGTTTCCTACTTCGTTCACTCCCAAATAATAAAGCCTCCAGAATACAGCCACTTGTATCCAAGAAACTTCGTGACAAACATTAGTTCCAGCCATATTTCCTGTAACAGCTGCCAATCGACGAGGAAACTACAACAAGCATCACCATCGGACAACTGACCATCTGACCCAAGTACCCAACACAGCAATTTTCTATGTAACTTGTCATCCACCAAGTGACAAAATCTACCCAGATATGATTCAAAGAGGACAAGGCGGTGCGAGAAATCTGCAACAAACCATTTTAACCATTCCTCACCCCACCAGAGTAATCAGCAGAATCTGCAAGATGAAAATGTGTGAGAGAAATATCGAGAATAACAGCATCACAGATAAAATCTTAAGCAGGGATAAAAAAGAAAGAACAAATATTTAGGGAAGCTAGGTACAAGAAAATAATTCGATGTGAAATGGAAGGGAACACGTGTAAATTTTAGGGAAACTTTCAAAGTAAACCTTGAGGGCTGAAGCACTTAAAAAATACCGCAAATCTAAGCATAAATCCCAATGGAACTGCACTTAGAAAATAACACCATATTTAAAGAACGTGAAAAGAGTGATACTGAAGAAATTACTCACAGATATGGCAGCTAGTCCTGGCCGGACACCTTACACCACCCATCACCTGGTATATGAAACAACACTGAGCACTACAAAGCTGGGCCATCCACTTGGTCACCAGAACCAATCTCTGGGCCTCCAAAACAAGGAATTGTCAGTCGGCACGTATGATCTAAGGTCAATGCCAAAGTGTAAGTACTTAGCAACGGATACTTCAGAGTTTTTGGAGACAACATAAGGTGCACCAAGCATGACACTCAACACCCACACCATCAAAAACTCCATCAAGGTAATCTCACACACGATATTGGCCATTCCAGGCAGGTTGTCCTTGGTACTGCTCCGGCTGCTGGGGGAACTGATGGTTTCCAGCCATAACATGCTGTTGCTCAAGCAACTTGTGTCCCTGGTTAGGGTTCATATTTCTGAAAGGCTGAAATTCTGAATAGCTTCTCAAGTTTCCCCCTTGGAGTTGAGCACCAGGGGCTTGCATTCCAGGGAATGGCAAACCAGTGGTTCCATTCATACTATTTAAGTACTGGGAATTGCCAAGTGATAAGTTATTATTACTAGCATAAATCGGCCCCAAACCGCTCACTGAGGACGGCATGTGATACCCATCCAACCAGCTGTAATCATCAACTAATCCAGACCCATTGGCTCCAGCCACATTAGCCATTGGCATGCTAACATTTTTTGGAGGAACAGGACTAAAACCAGGTGGAGGCCCAAGATGCCTAACCGGACGGCCCCCTTGCTGACTTTTAAATGCTGCTGAAGCGAAAGATGGTGGCCTTAAAGCCAAATTTTCAGTAGAGACTTCAGGAAATGGAACAAAATCCATCTTGGATTGAACCATAGCTTCTGAAGCTCTCCTGTAATCAGAGTATATTGGAGCATCCACAAAAGTGAAAGATGGTTGAGGAGGCAAGAGTGAACCGGCATCCGGGATACCCAAACTTCCCTCAATTTCAGATTTCAAATCATGGCCATTTTCCACAAACCTCAGTTTTTTTAAGCCATCTGCAAGAGAATTTTGCGGTTTGACTACCCATGGTGAATCAGGCAAATCCCTCACAGGATGATGATGTGGAACCAAGTTAGCGGAAGCTGGATAATGTTCTGATGCAACCTGTTGGTGTTGCACACTGGTTACAGGTGGTGTATTTCTATCCTGAGGATTGATCCATGCTGGTACATTGGCATCTATTTGTTTCTCAACAACTGCTGGCTTGAAAACAATCTCTTCATCGTCGTCGTCACCTTCAAAAAGCCGCTGCACATTTTCCCTCATCATCATAGAATTAACAGATGACACCACAAGCTCTTGCTCAAGCGGAAGGGATTCAACAGGCCCCAAATACGAGCTTGCCAAGTTATTATCAGAACTTTGTGGCTGCACACCAATAATAAATTGCTTCACCTTTGAATCAAAGGACACGACCTTGTGATCTACCATGGCTACACTTGCCAAGGCTCTGCCTGCAGCAATGATTCTTTTGATTCGAGTTCGTTTTTCCTTGCTACTACCGCCAACACTGATTGCCTGCTTCCTTGAAAAATCTAAAATACTCTGTGCAGGAAGAAGGGGCAAAAAACCCCTCAATTCAAAATCTTCAGACAAAGCAAGTCGACTTTCAGTCTCCCCTTCTTCATACTTGCTCATGTTAGTAAAGCAATCTTCATCCTTGTCATCATCAACTGCCACCAGACCACTGGATAAGAGTTTGTTAAGCAAAGCTATGCAATGCTTCCAGAATAATGATGTCGAAGCAGTTGATTTTTTCTCATCAGTATTGCTAGCTGCAAAATCTGGACAGCATGCCAACCACTCAAGGAATACCAGAATCCCAGGAAGAAGGAAACTAGTGGAAGGATCAGGAAGTTGTACAGATCGCTCGACAATAAGACTCATAAACTCAAAAGTAAGAGTACGAGCATTCTCAGAGAGTTGATTATGCTGTAAGATTTCTGCATAAGACTGATCTTCATTCTTCTTACTGGCATTATAAACTGTGAATATGAGGATGGCAACAAGCCTCAAAATGGCAAGTCCATTCTCCATACCATCCTTCCCAAAATTGGATGACTCTTCTGGTCCAGAAGAAAGAAGCTCATGAAAAGCTGCTCTTACTGAAGAAAGAACAGCCGCAAACACCTCCAGGCTGAACGCAGAAAGAATTAAAATTAGAAAGATACTCCAATTGCTTTTAAGAGACGTTAAAGATGCAAAATTAAGTACCTAGTCCGAGTGAATAGAATGCCATGTAACCGCACAAATTGAGTACAGAATTCCTTGTATTTCTCCTTCATACTAACTTCTTTCTCACCGGTAGTCTTTGATGTCTCAACCAGATGAGTATAATTTTGACGATTCTGCAACACATCCATAAAAGCATGCAGAAGATTAAATTTTAAACGTCAAGCAACAAAGCTAACATGGATGGATATGCAAACCGTAGCCCAAAGCTTAAGATGAAATACAGAGTTCCAAGACAAAGACTTGCATAATTAATATCTCGCCAATGAGGAATATTCTGGAGTCTGGACACAATAACTTCTTCTAAGGCATGTACATAATTGAATTACTACACATCAATTTCCTACTTGACAAAAAAATGTACATCGTACATAATAGGAGACAAATAGACAATTAACTTAAAGTTCTACACAAACGCCCTAGAGAAAAACCCTACTTCCAAATCATCACATGTAACTGCAACTGCAAGTATAGGTTTTCAGCAAAGGGTCACAGAAAAGAGCCTTTTAGTTATTCACATTAATACAGAAATCACCTCACGACCTCACCCCTCAAGTTCAACCAAGTAGTAGAACTAAGCCACATTCATTGCTGGGAATTGAAGAAAAATAAAACATTCTACGATTGCATACTAAACACACAGATATGATTCTTAATTTTCTTATTAAAGAATAGCAAACAAAGACAATCCTACGCAGTGTCTACAGCAACTAAGAAGAACTCCCAATTAAAAACAGAATCATGTACCTTCTCAAATGCAATAACTAAATTATCTTTTGCGGTTGGAAAAGGGATCTCTGCTGCCAAACTTCTAAAATACCGGTACACAGCCACCATTTCATCGCTCGAATAAGTAGACAATATTGCAAGCTAACAAAACAAAGAAAATTCAATTAAACAAGTGTAGATTACATGACAGAAACTATAAAATTCCCACCAATAAATTCTTCCAATGAGAGAAGAAAAAGAAAAGCCAAAACCAGTTAACAAGGTAAGAGAGGACAAGAACCTGGTGATGTGGATTCCCATTGGATGGCCAAAGAGATGCAGCTTGCAAATAGTAACTTGAAGCAGCAGAAAACTCACGAACTCTAGATTCGCCTTCTCCGTACAAGCCTTTGTAACGTGCAAGGTCACCTAGATATATGAGACTTCGATGACAAGACACTAATGCTTTCTTAACATCTGATGATTTTGCAGTGTCATCACCCATAACAGCCTCATTGGCAGAATCTTCAGTAAAATGACCCAAAGAAAGACCATACTTTGCTCTGATTTTAAGAATCAGGTCATGATAAAAGCCAGTAGCCTCAGATAGGAAAGCCTTAAACTGAACACGTATTTTCGTTATCCTGTCTTGTTGTTGAGGAGCTCTCCCACTGTTGGTTGCAGATGATCTTAGAGAAGCTTGAGCAGCACTAAAGTGAGCTCTAAACTCTTCAATTCGCTTGTAATGAAGTTGCCATAATGCAAATTCAACATTATTTTTTTCAGAAAAAGCATAATCTTCAAGGATTATAGCTTCATAGTTCTCCCGTATCTGATACCAAGCATTGGGATCAGATGGAACCTTTGCCTGTAGTGACTTCTGTCGCTTCTTTTCCAATTCAATGTTCTACAGAAAATGCATTGTTTTTAGTAACAGAAACAAAACTGTGAAGCCAAACTGACATAAGAACTATAGAAGAACCAAACAACTAAAAAAGGAAGCCAACGATTAAAATTCTTGCACATACTAAGTCAGCAATCTCCACAACCATAAGTATATATATCTGATAGAAGACTGAGTCACATTGAAAAAACAACACACAACATATAGCAAAAAAAAAAAAGGACAGAGAAGGAATAACAAACTACCTTGTTAAGCAACTGTTGTGCACGATTCTTTGGTGTTACATTAGGTGACTTTTCCATCTGAACAACCATAAATAATGACAATCTTGATGTCACTTAGCATTAACCCTGATCATCAAAAAGAAACTGCCACATGAATACTCAACAAAACGTCAAAACATTATTCCGTGTGTGTGTGCATGTGCGCAGGGAGGGCCAAACAAATGCCAAACTGGTGCTCAGAATGTTAGCTCAGGAAACACAAATCACTCCTTAATTATGCATGTGTAAAACCTAAACATAACATTTAAAAGGGTTCTATCAACCTAGCTAGTTCATCTTGGTCTTTACTAATTTACCAAGCCTGCACTTAATAAAAACCATAAACTAAGTTTACAAACTTCACAGTTACTAACTGGTTCGTCGACAAATTCGGAAGCAGTGGAAAATCATCACCAAGTGAAAAAAAAAAAAAAAAAATTGCACAATCATATTCAATTGAGTTCTACTAAGTCTTTCATAATCCACTAAACCCTAACTCCAAATTACCATAACTCCATTACATGATCACAAACTCATGCTCATAACCCTAACCCAAACTAGATTTAATCCCACATACACCCACAAATAGAATCCAAAACTAAAACAATTAATCAATTACAAACTAAATTCTCAATCTCAAAACATACAATTTCATAATAATGCTTACCTTAACAAACTTTAAAAGCAAAAACCCCCAAAAATAAGCAATATTATTAAAATCAACTCTTGACATATAATAATTAGACCCATCAAACAATAATAGAATTTTCAACAACCCTTAAAAACAAAGAAAACCCACAAAATAATTCAGTAAACCCAGAAAAGGGTTCAATCCAAAAACTAAAAAAGACCCAATTTTGGTAAATGGGTATCAAATAACAACATCAATTAACGAAATAAAAACACAATGTAAATAAAAATCAAAACTTTAATTAATAAACAATAAAAACAACATAAATTCAATGAAAAATCAGGAATAAAAAAACAAGGGCAATTGAATTGAAGAAGATAAAAAGAGCAGAATTAGTTGATTACCCCTTAGAAAGGAGGAAGACTGGTGACGAGAAACCAAGGGGGTGAAGTAGAGAGAGAAAGAGGGTAGAATTTGTGTAGGTGGGTCAATGTTTAGAGAGAGAAAGTGTGAAAGAGAGATTTGGGGGAAAAAAAATTAGGCTCAGAGTATGTAAGGAATAGTAGAGTACTCGTTAATCGTTATAATTTTATAGCTAAGGAACTTATAATTTATAAAGTACCAAAGTATAATAATCAATACTATGTAACAATTTAGTCGCCACTTATGAGGCTATGAAGTATAGATACGATAAAAAAAAGTGTTGATAAGTTTTCGGTAAGATTGTCCTGTAATAAGACCTTAACTATATGTACGTTATCTATAACTATTGAGTTTTTCATTTATATTAACATTTTTTATAATTATTTAGTGGTCTTACCAAATTAAACCGTCTTATATAAGTTTTTGTTAAAAAGTATATACCAATATTGCATAACTTCACTACAAATTACCGCAAAAAAAACTTATCTTTTTGATCCACTTTTAAATCTAGTAAAGTGGAGGCTTATAAATATTTTACCATACTTGTATTCTACAGAAAAATTTCACCATATTATGTACTCGCTCCTTTCCGCACCTGTTCTAAAGTTTCCAGGTTGCAACAATTTGACGTTCTTGATAATGGATGGCTCAACCTATACTCAATTGTTCAGGTTATTGAAATAACCTATGTTTAAAAAATAGTTTAAATGTTGATTTAATTATTTCAAATAAATATTGAATTATAAATTTTAATGCAAATATAAAATTAAAAAACTTTAATTAATAAAAGCTTCCTAAATTTATGCAAGATATGTAATTTAGGAGGGAAATTTAAGAGGAGGAATTGTAAGTGTCACTTCTTCTTTAGTACAATAATTCGGAGTATTTAGAGCGCCACATATTATTATATCTATTTTAAACCAATCATGTTCAAGATAATTAATTTCTTTTTTATTTTAATAATTATTTTGATATCTGCCTCACAAACAATACCTTTTTGTTGCAAGGTTATCAAAAATCGATGTTCATAAAATAATTATTTTGACATCATTAGTTCAATCATGTTGCAAGATATACTCGTATAACTTTAATATCATAAGTTCAATTTAGAAAAAAAAAATGACTTCAATTTTGAAGTTGATATACAAGATTTATTTATATTTTTTTCATGTCAAACTTATTAGCTTCCTTGTGAACAAGAATGGATTTTAGAAATTAAGACGCCCTTAGTTTAGTATTAGTTGCAACAATCTACTTTTCACGCCGACAGAACATTTTTATATCGTTTTTTAACTTTAATTATGCATGCATTTGTAGTTAAAACGTATAGCAATGAGATATAATAATAATAAAAAGTACACATTGATACGAATCAGATAAGACTTAACATGATTAATTATATTATTTCTCTACAAATCAATCATGAAAGCCGACTAATCGAGACATACTGAATAGTGAATGATGTCAAATTCCAAATGTTGTAACTGATATGAAACGAAGGTGACAAATAGATAGTGCTGTTGATATATATAGCATCAATCTTAACATATCCATCCAGCTTGAAGCCTGGAATATATAGAGTTGCTAATTATTTGCTTGTACGTACGTAACTACATATTTACNAGAAGGTGACAAATAGATAGTGCTGTTGATATATATAGCATCAATCTTAACATATCCCATCCAGCTTGAAGCCTGGAATATATAGAGTTGCTAATTATTTGCTTGTACGTACGTAACTACATATTTACATAATAGCTGAGGTTATATAGACATGGTCCATGAATTTATCCTTCTCCTTTGATTGTAAGCATACACTAGCAACCACAGAGCCATCGTTTTGATAGAGAGAGAGTTGGACATCACCGCGGCAGGCTTGGACCGTCGGCGGTCCCATATACCCCATCCAAAGTCGATGCAAAGAGCACAACTAGCAAGGTTTAGCCAACTTACCACATACACATCATGGTGACCGTGTCCAGGTCCTTCTATTATTCCGGGCGATNGGATTTCCTTACCCCATCCAAAGTCGATGCAAAGAGCACAACTAGCAAGGTTTAGCCAACTTACCACATACACATCATGGTGACCGTGTCCAGGTCCTTCTATTATTCCGGGCGATCATCAAAATCTTGATATTTGCTCAGGCTGTTTTGGTTTTGGTTTCTGAAGAATTTGATTTTTTTTCCATGATATAATCGTGGGTTACCTTCTTCACTGCTTCCCTCACTAATTTGCAAGCATAACTTAGAGGGTTTGAAAGTAGATCCCTTGCATTGCTAGTTGCTACATGCGTAAACGTCAACAATTGCATTACCAAAAAAGCTGAAATTTGAATACAACATTGCAGCAGATTAATTAAGTAAAATGGGATTATGTTATTTGGTAGAAAGATTAATACGACGGATCTGTGGTTGTTGGAATATGCTTGCAGCCTAAGCAAAAATTCCATGAATACATTTTATAGTTACATTCTATCAAAATGTAACAGAGCTTTTCTCTCAAAATAAAAAATAAAAAATAAAAAAAAATTGTAAGAGAGCTTTGATTTTTTTTTTTTCAAAAAAAAAAAGTAACTAGCTTCGGCTTCACTACTGTTGCTGAGACATTTCTTAAGCTTTCAGACCATAGTTTGTGTTTCAGACCATTCCAAGTAAAGCACCATAACAGCCGATGTTGGATGAAGTGCAGTAACAGATAAGTCTGATAACTACTGGTTTGACACAATCAGAACTTCCATAATCATCAGAGAATGTTAGATTGGTGTTTATCTTATGAGATAGCTGAATCGGATTTGTTACTATGGGGCTTAGATTCAAGGGGTTATAGAAGGTGAACAATAACTCGATAAGCACCATATATAACAACTGATGTTGGATCAAGAGAAGTGAGAGATAACTGCCAAATTGATGCAATCAGCACAGCAATACCATAGTACCATCAACATCAGGGATTATTGTAGACTTGTGGAGGTTATCTTCTGAGATAGGTGAATCAGATTTGTTACTGCAGAGCTTGGATTCAAGAGGTTAAGGGAGGTGAACGATAAGCACCATAACAGCTGATATTAGATGAAGAGTATTAGAGTGATAGCGATAGGATATAATGACATATGAGGTTCAAAAGGAAAACCAAATCCAAGATTCCCGTTAAGGGGCATCACTTCCACTTCAATCCACTCCTCTGTCGATCATCACCAACCAAACACCTAGTCCTAAGACATTAACTGATGATACAACTTTACAAGCCGCAATATAGGAGAGGCTATACCTAGTACCTAAGCAAATTACAAACCCTTGTATTCAAAATTATGCTGTAATGTTCAACTGAATATAATCAAGTGACAGTTTTTCATCAATATGGCAACAGCCATTATTGTCAACAACAAAAGTACTACATTAGTACATTTAAAGTATAAATGTACAGACAGTAGCTGATATGTCTAAACATCTTTTTCAAAAGGTAAGAAAGCAAAGAACACAAGCAACAGGCAATGGTTATTGCTGAACAAGGCCATCAAGCAGTCATAGTATAGGAGTATATGCAAAAGAACAGCCCATAAACACGGAAAAATTACTTCATACTTGAATATATATGATTGTATATTTACAGTGCAGGAAATCTATCACTAGATTATTTACCAACAAACAAAGCAACATCAACCTACAGATGCAGAAAACTACCATAAACTAGTTAAAAAAGTTTGAACCCTTTCAAACACTTCAAATAGACACCAAACATTTGAAACTCTAAACCAAGTACAAGTGTGATGTAAAGTGCAACAAAATATCAACAAACTTTATACACAGTTAGACGTATGATCATTCCATCCTCTTGATTGCCCGCCAACTCCATCCTTCCACGCCATGTTACTCAGCCATCCATATTGAAGCAATGGCGTTCCTGATCCAAGCTTCACAAGATGCGTTCTGTAAGGAATGAGTATATTCCTATCTTTTAAACAAATACATAGGTACCAAACATATGTTTTGAGCTACATGACCAAATTAATGCGCCAAGAATCATTAGTCAGCAAGATTAGTATAAATGAACAGCAGCTGTTATCGCTAAACATCTTATTCAAAAGGTAACAAAATAATGAACACAAGCAACAGTCAATAGTTAATTGCTGAACAATGTCATCAAGCAGTATATGTTTTGCCAACGAACATGGAAAATTTAGTAAATTACAACATATTTGAATATATATATATATATCGTAGTATATTTACAGTGCAGGGAATGTATCACTAGATTATCTACCAACAAATGAAGCAACATCCAACTTTTTTTAGATGCCAAAAGCTACAAATAAACTGGCTAAACCAGTTTGAACCTATAAAAACCCTTCCAAGAGACACCCCAAACATTTGAAACTCTAAACCAAGTACAAGATGTGATGTAAAAGTGCAACAAACTACCAAGAAACTTTACACTCAGTTAGACGTGTGATCATTCCATCCTCATGATTGCTCGCCAACTCCATCCTTTCCATGTCATGTTGCTCAGCCATCCAAATTGGAGCAGGGGTTGTCCTGATCCAAGCTTCACAAGATGTGTTCTGTAAGGGATGAGTATATTTCTAAGACCTGGCAATAACGTCAATATACACAACAGCTTGGTTATTTGATCACACAACAGCTTAAAGAGTTAAAGACAGTATATTATAATTGATAATATGAAGCACATAAATTACCTTGGACACACATTGTCCTATAAAAACGAGCAATGCGCTTATCTCCCTTGGTTTGCATATGAGTATGAGTCTTCTCTAAGCACTCGAGAAAAGCTAGATCAGCCTCCAGAAGCTTCTCTTGGTCATGAGTGTCATAACCTATATCATGACAGTAGCAGCAATAATCCAACCAATCAATAGGGCGTCTGTCCCAAACCTGGGAGCCTCCATCCTTCCCACTCGACCAATTTGGTCCACAGTAATGACCATACCTGGGGAAAATCTGAGACAAGAAAGCCCTTGATCCAGTATGCCAAGGGACCTTAGACACATAAGGCCTGAACGGTACACGAGGGATTTGATCAATAGTTGACACATCACTAGCTCGAGATCCTGCTCGTCTAGTTAGTCCTTTATTTATAGTGGTTGGCATCTGTAATTTATCTTTCAGATTGACCGCCCAAGGAAGGATCGAAAGAAGCGACCATCCAAAAACATTCAAGTCAAATGAAGGTCCTTTTTTATCAGACTCCGTAGCCAAAACCGAGGATTTTATCGTTTCCTCCGCCACCTTATTCTTATGCAATGTCAACCAGCCGATTTGATCGGGCAACTTAATGCTCATCTCGAAAAATTAAACCAAACGAACCGTGTGGCGAACAATGCCTTCAATTCAAAACCCAAAAATGTGCCTGATATCCCACAAAGAACATCAAAATTGTCAGTAAAACTTAATAACATATTCACTCATAATTTCAAATCAAACACATTATCTTCACTCCACACTAAGCTAAACACAATTGAACAGTTCACTCTAAATTAGGCCAAAATTCTGTAATAATGTAACATTGTCATACTACAAACACAATTAATGAAACAATTATATCATTATATCTAAATCATTCACCCCACAAAATCAAATATATAACTTTGCATAAGTCTCTTAATTATAACAATTTCAAAATACTAAGCCCCTAAAAAGTAAAAACCTCAACTTTACAAAGAAGGAAACCCTTTCATTAATTATAACCCATTTCTCACGCATTAATGAAACAAAATTATAAAAAAAAAAAAAAAGCTGCAGAACATCATAATTTGTCGATTAATTTACAAAATCAGACAACAAAACATTCGAAAAATGAGGAACCCTAAAAAGTTTATCAATTTTCATACCCTAAAACCCAAAATTATTCGATACCCATTTGAAATTTCAAGTAAATCACAACAAAAATAATGAAATGCATTCTATAATTCAAGAAATTGAAAAAAAAAATTATATATAAGAGGAGCTTACATGAGGAATTGAAGACTGAAGAATGATCATGAGAATAGTGTAGAAGAGAAAGAAAGTTTTTTTTTTTTTATAGTGTTTGAGATAGAAGAAGAGACAAAGAGAAAGAAGGAGGTGGAAGAAAGATGAAGGGAGTATATCGTTATCGAAGGATTTTATGGTGGATATTGAATCAATAAGGTTTTGTGGCTTGGATACCGTTACATTATTAAGGTTTGTTGATATTTGGGACAATCCAAATATCCAATAATTCTTGTTTGTACTTGAGACCTAAGCAACAAGTTTTGGTCATATATATATATATAGGTATCTAAAGTATAAATTATTTATTCCTAGCCGCATTAGATATTTTATGAAGAGGTAATGATTTTCGGACTCTTATTTTAAGATGTTTGCTTGTCAATAATTTTTGTGTAAGCGAGAACATGATTCAAATACGAATATGGTGTACAAGTATTATTTATTTACCAATAATCTCTCGGCAAAGAAGTGTGTAAATCACTTTTCAGTTTTCACATATAGGATGTATGGTTCAATTATATTACATTTAATAATATTGTACGGATGTGCTAGAACCTCTCGAATACTCGCACATTGACTTGATGTTTTTTAGTTGATAAAGGCTTCAGTGTAAAGGGGGTGAACGAGAAATCCATAGCTCAAAGCATTCTATGTTGCACTCAAGGTTAAATATTTAGTGTTGCATTTCAAACCTAATATAAAGTTTGGTTCAAATTTCTTATGCAACGTGTAGCTTGAGTATGGAATTTGGGTTTCATGGAAAATATCCTTCTACACATATTTAATGTGTAATCTTTCTTTATGCTCTCCTAATTCTCCTATATTTTCAATTAAATTAAAACCATGATTGTAAACAGTGAATCTGTTGTGTCTATTTTATATGTAGCCGTATAGGGTATCAATGTGTGCTTGGATTTGGATCACAAGAAAACAATCCTTATGCTCAATTACTCATATATAATGTATAGAAATCCAAAATCTAATGTATCAAAAAAAAAAAATAAAGAAGCTTCTAGCTCTCAAATTTCCCCTTTTTTACAGGATTCAAAGCCATGGATTTGTAACTCGAAAATAGTGTATAAATAATTGCATGTGTGTCACGGTATCGATATTAAATATAACCAAGATTAGAAATGCAATGCCTCTTATATGATGAGTGTACCAGAATTTGTGTACAATACTACTACTGTTTGACAGAGTAGGAAAAAAAAAACATGAGAGAGAGAAAGGAGAGGTGTGTGTTGAGGGGAGAGGGAGAAGCGCCTTCAAATTTATAAATTGAAGAGTTGATTTTGAAATTTCAAGCCTTGCAGAGATAGGCAAATTGAATAATAATACGGAGCAAGTTTTTTGATTTGTGCGCATTACTTCGATTGTTATCAATCCATAAATACCTATGGCTTTCCTTCATTGTATGCTTGGGACTCTTGATCAGACTAGTCTTTTTGGAGCTTCATGATCTATCTGTTGTTCGCTTGTTCAATGTTTCGAAATATTCAAACGCATTAAAAAAAAAACCCACTATCAATTTATCAAACAATTAAGTGTACAATATCTCACAAAATTTGACAATATCTGTGAAGCATGAAGTTGCTAAACACTCAAAGGCATCTTTGAAAGAAAACTATCACAGTGGGAAAGCTACACTCAAATCGTGATACTCAAATCACCTCTATAAGGTATAAAAATGGTCACAAGAAGCACAGCATTGACTTATAGAAATACTGCTATTGTTACAAAGTAAAAGAGCACGCAAAAGAATAGCTGCATACACTAAAGCTACGCTACTTATTAAAAAAACTAAATACAAGTTCTGAGTTTTTTTTCCTCTTCTCAGGTCATGTTTTTCATACTTTGATACAAAACAATGATATACATACAATACACTCTACTGCCCTACATAGTCCAATACCAAAAGAAACAAGAGAGAGATAAAGGATAAACTGTTCTCATCTGCGATTCCACGGCCAAAATGCACTACAGAACACAACTCTCTAAATTAAAGAAAGATCAAAAACAGTGATCACTTACGTAAAGCACAAAAAAGATAACAGAAGACCTATATGCAATCAGTAAAAGAATGTACAAATAATAAACACCGGGCTTATCTCTCTCAAATTTTTATGGCTGCGCACTTGGACAGTCAGCTCCATGACGGGGATGATGGTCTGTACAGATAGTCTTGGGAGGTTGCTACGCCATAATTCAAATCGAGGTTGTGCAGCTGCTCCATCAGCTGAGACCGCCGCTCTTTGAAAAAGTCAAGACGGGTTGTTAATTCTACTAATGTCGATGATGCCGCTGAGGGATGCCGCGGGAAATCTAACACCTGTAGCATGTACGACAAAGTGTATAAGGAAACTCAATATGTACAACTTATTTAGGTAGGAGGAAATTGGAGCTCTACCTTTAAACACCCCCCCCCCCCCCCCCCCCCTCCCACGCTCTCTCTCTCTGTAAAACATAGTTGCATAGCATCAAAATCTAAGTTTTCCACAAAGACCTCCTA
>PYUH01003976.1:1327480-1341853 GCA_016808085.1 Suaeda aralocaspica
CCCCCCCCCCCCCCCTCTCTCTCTCTGTAAAACATAGTTGCATAGCATCAAAATCTAAGTTTTCCACAAAGACCTCCTAATTCACCCAGTCAACTATGAAAACAGAAAGAGGTGGGAAGAAATAGATAGAAAACTACAACAGAATCTTGGAAGAAGAACAAATATTAAAATATAGGAAAACCAATATAAACAAAAAGGAAAATGTTACCTCTGCTACCCTGGAAGTAGATGGGATGGAGGCAGAATCAACTCCATTAAACTCATCAAAAGACATGTTGGTTGACGGTTCGGTACTTTTTGAATCACTCGCACTATTTGGCTCAAAGAACTGCTTGCGAGGCTGCCGGCTGCTGCTTCCAGCAGCTAACGCTGGTCCCTTGATGTGACTCCACTCTGGAACCGAACCCTCCTAAAGCATCACATAGCAAGATGCATCATTGAAGTGACAAAGGAAGATAAAGTACAAGCATAACATATGTTCTTAGGCTAACAGTGAAGGCCTCTTAGGATGTGAGCACAATAGCACAACGCAGAAACTCTACAAAACAGAGGAGACTCGATCTACCAGCTAAGAAAGATTTTTATATTCTTCCAAACATCTAAGAGCACCAATACTGATAATATATGTTGCGATGACTAGACAGGCAGCTATTACTTATTAATTAAAGAAAATGTCAAAAGAACAATTATTTTAAGTTCAATATACACAAGGATCCAGACTCAGCAAACCTGTCAATTACTAAGGTAAGGCCTGATTACTCACAGAATAAAACTGAGGGTTGGTAAAGCATAGAAACAATAGAAATTTTGTTGTTTGGTTTTGTAAAGGGAAGAGCCAAACATGAACATTTCCGATAACAGATCGAGGTCAAGAGCACATACCTCATTTCTTTGTTTTCTTTCATGATTACAGAAGGCAAGGGTACTATCAAAGTCTTGCTGAAGAAATCTCCTGTTTATAGCAAGAATTAAGTAAGACATTCCACCCTTTTAATACGGAATTGACGTTAAGTCACAGTACAGACATCATCAGAGCACAACCTACTGCAGGCTAAAACCATGATGATAAAGAGGCAACAATTTTAGCAATCTGTAAAACCAAGCCAGATAATTGTTCTCATACCTGTCAGATCCATCAGCCAGTGAACCAAATTGATGCTGCCGTTGCTGATTGAGTTGATGATGCAATTCAGCCACCTTTTGCTTCAACCGGGCCACATCTGCTTCAGCAAGAGCAATCTCCTCCAGCTCAGCCCTCGTCTTTACATGATAGAACCAAACAAACCATAATAATTAGGTACAAGAGATAATTACAAAAAAGCACAAGCAACAAATAATGGTTGAGAAGAGGGAGCATATGACAGAGACTGATCTAATTGTACACACCTTGGAATCCATACCGCGTGAACTAGAAAGTTGCCCAGAGGACATACTTAAGCCAACCTCCAATGCAGCTCTAAGATCTCTTTCAGCTTGGAGTTGTTCTTGCAGTCTTTGTACCTGGCAATGAATAAAGATTTCATTGGAGATTAACAAATTTTTGGATGCATTGAATAGCTCAAAAGTATAATATTAGATAAATCTGAATAAGCAAATGACTAGAGGTGAACATACATCTTGTTCAAGCGCTAAGCGACGCTCATGTAGAGCTTGTTTCCTTCTCTCCAAACTAGCTTGCAATATTGCATTTCCCCTTGCCTTTTAAAGAAGAACATTACATCCTTAATTTATATTCAGCAGAAAAAATTGAGTAAACAATTTTATTTTTGACTAACCTCTTTTGCTATGCGGTGTCGCAAGTCATTCTTTGTAATTTCAAGCCTCTGGATGGCAAGTCTGTCAGCAAAACAGCAAAATTCAAGATAGAATTAAGGTAAAACAGTTAGAGAAATACAATAAATAAAAATCCAAGACCAAAATGGTCAGGATTATGACTAGACATGGTTACATACTAAGCATGGTTTTTGCTTTTTAAAAATTTAAACCATCATAGCATAATAATGATGCAACAAAAATCATCCATCCTTGGCAGTCTAGACAAGCTGGATAAAAAAATAGAAGAAAAGGCCAGCTCTTACTCTTCCTCTCCAGAAGAATCTACAGACTCCATTGATGGTGTTTTACGGACCTAAAAAAACAAAAGAAAACCATGGGATCAGATTAGACCAACTGAACCAGATGGATAGAGAGGCAGGGGATGCATCAACTACAAAGAATATCATACGCAAGTCAAACACATGAAATGATTAGAGTGGGACAGATACACATTAAAGTCCTTGCACTGGAAGCCCGTGACACATTACAGGGATCAAATGATAAAATGACCTAAATTTAGTCATATTTTCTTTCTACAATAAATCAAGGAATTTGATGGTTCAATATTTGTGCAGCTATGGAACTATCGGAATAACCACAACAGAAATCAAATGCCTTTCCATATCAGAGGATACACCTAAACCAGACTTAGCAGGTTGACAATCAACAAAAACCCATTCTACTTTCTAGTTTCTACTCACTGTATTTAGCTATCCGCTACAGGATAAACAGTACAGCCAAAAAGATCCGAAATTAATGCCATACAATCGTTGCAGACAAACATGGATCGTATCAGAACAGTGACAGAAATAAATAGCTAGCCTGCAACAAGAGTGCATGTAGGGGAGCAATAGGGAGAAAGAAAGCTTACAGCGCCTCTGCTCCAAAAATTTGACCGCTTTACACCGGGACCCGTGAGTTTATTATTTGGTTTTTCAGCACTCAATTCAGGACCTGCACTCGGTAATGGAGGTCCTGGATCCATTGATGACAATATCTCCCCCATTGAACGATAAGATTCCCCGGTATTTGTTTTTGAACTATCAATACCATTGGTGGAGCTTTCAATCATCTTTTTTGGTTTATTTTGTTCACTCAAATCGGCATTAGAATCCCTAAACGATTGAGCATCTGTGCGAGGTTTAGAATTGACAGACGATGCATTATTTGTTCTGGGTGATACATCAGAATCATCACCTCCAAAAGCCTGAGCCTGAATGTCAGCAAAGAAACCAAGTTCAGTAAAGCCACAGTTTTCTTGTTGAGCAACCTCCAGCTTAAGAACAGGTCCTGATTTAGGAACTTAAAATAGCAGCTCCCCAAACAAAGGATAACTAATAGCGCCAGTGACATTGTTCATGTTTCAGGGCAGCACTTTTAAAGATTGTGTCATGCATGGTTATCTTAAGTAGGTGCATGTGAATACTTACCACTTATATATGTAGGTATAATAGATACTAAGATATAGAAATTCATGTGTTAACAGCTTACATAAATGTCTCGATGATGCATACAATCAGAATTCAAAATATTGAATTTCAAAATGACTAATAGCTAGTTGGCTTTTCAAGTTTGTTGGTTGCTCACTCCTGAAAGTTGACATGAGAAGAATTGAGAATTACCTTATAGTCATAAAGATCACTGCCACCATAGCCACTGCTTTCACTTAGTTTACCACTCAATACACGTTCCTGATCATCGTCTGTTTCTTGATCTGCTTCATTTTCAGCATTATGATACCCATTTTCTTTAACATCCAGATTTTCATCATCCGTTGAATCATCACTCCCACTATTTTCAATTCTCGAGTCAGCTGAAATCGAGCATCTCTGTAAACTATCATCCTGTAACAACAATAGATAAATAAGGAAAACAATGCTTAAAGCCTTAAACAATACAAAAACTCAACTATAGGCTCAGATTATATCTAAGGGATTTTGGATTTACAGTAAAGATAAAGCTCGGCACGGATAAAGAAGCGTGTAAAGTGTAATCAAACAAGAGCCTGATAGAACTTGATCATTCCCCATGAAGCCAACCAAAGATCATACAGAAAGGGGGAAAAAAAGGAATGGAATGAGCAGTTGACACTAACATAATAATTAACTATGAACTATAGATGGACAAGGTACCTACACAATAAAAAAAGAAAAATGCACAACAGAGCTATAAGCACAAAAGCACTATAATTTAACAATCTGTTACTATCTAAAAAGCCTACATCTACTGAATCTACTAACCGCTCCTTCATTTGATTCAGTTCAAAAGTTATAGCAATAGTTGTCCCTTCTAGTTGACCAAAAAGACATACATGGCAAATCGGCACCCTAAATCTTTTTAAATTTACCAAAGTGTTTGATACGCAGATAATAAAAACAGTGGAGCTAAAAGGCCATTTACAATGGAAAAGAAAGCTGCACATGCACCCTACCATCACTCACACACTCACGCACACACACAGACAGATGGGGAAAATGAGTAAAGGAAAATGAGAAGAATCAATCAGCTTCTGTTAGCAAAAGCAGTATACAATTCTTCATTTAAAAGTATCTGAGCAGTTAATAATAATTTTAAAACATCAGATAACAGACAGAAAAATACATACATCAAAGATATTATCATAGTCCTCCAGAAGAGTTGCAATAATAGCCTGAGCATTATTGGCAGCATTTGCAGCAGCCAGAAGTTGAGCTGAATTATCACCATTCATATCAAAGTCATCATCCAGCTCACACTCGCCCGCTAAAAGAGGGCGTAAAAGTAAAGGTGCCATACAAGCAGCAACAGCAGATGGAGTCATCCGATTATTAGCAGAATGAGTAGAAATTGTGTGCATCATTTTCAAAATTCTGCAAAAACAGATATGAGCGAATAAGTAAACACAAAAAGAAGATAAAATGGAAGTGCCAACATCATTGCAAACATTTTTAATTTAATGTTCCATAGTTCATGCAACTTGCTGAATACATATGAACAATGAATTAGCAACACCCTTCACACATTAAACCAGAGACCAGGTTTGAACTCAACAAGCATGATTACAATAATCCTTTGAAAAAAAAAACAGTTTCAGCAACAAAGGAAACTCTCCTGCATACAACCAGCATGATATTAAGGAGCTATGCTACATGCTCTACATGAATAATCAACATGACTTTTTTCTGATGATGGGAAAAAAAAGGTCCTGTTAAATGCATAAACTTTTAATGAAGGTACTCCAGAAGTCAACAATCCAAAGGCAATACACATAATTCCACCAAATAAAAGGAAAAAAATGCCTTGAATAACTGCAGTGTTTGTGCATTTAATATATATATATATTTTTTTTTTGGAAAATAATAATTGACAAAAAAGGAGTTAAAAATGAAGATAAACACCTTTGTAACAATCGCCGATTTGGTTCTGGGAATGTCTCCAATATTGCTGATCGCATAGCATTTACTCGTGCTTCCTTGCGGTCAATTTCTAAAAAAAATAGAGCAGGTAAAGAAGTATATTTATAAACTTCCATTGCACAAAAGCTGAAAAGACTAATTTGCAAAGTTAGCTGTCCTTTTATAAATCACAGGGAAGAGCGGAAAACTCTGTATATTATTGCATAAAGCTGTGAGATTTATGCACAAAAGGGATTCAAGGAAGAAAAACCCTCAAACGGTAACAGACATACAGTGTCCCCAACAATCATCATTTAAAATAAAGTGCTTAATAGAGAAAAGGGTAAAAGGTAGGCCCCAAAAAGTAGTATCAAAACTTTTTAGCAATTACTACTGCAATATCTCCACTGATAGAAAGCAATTGCAAGAGGAGATGACAGGTTTAAAGAAAAAGATTCCCGTTCAAAAAGTACAGGTCTGACTAGATTAGATGTTTAATTCGGGTCAGGCCAGAGACAAAGAGTATAAATAAGAACACCAAAACTGATTTCAGATGAGTTCAGTACAGAGATAACAAGTTTGATCCAGCAAAACTGGTTTTAGAAAAGTTCGAGGAGCTTATATAGTTATATGCGACAATAAGAGAAGATGGCCTAATAAACACAACAGCATAAAGGTTTCAATAAAACTGCAATTTAACTTGAGGGAATTTAAAAGTAAATTGGTTTCATTAGTCCAAACTCCAAAGATATTAAAAAGAAAATTCCTATTAAAACAGTATAGAAGTGAATGAAGGTAAAGGAAAAAACCTTAAAAGTCTAACTGCTTAACCAAAATCAAACATAAATCTGAGTAACGCAACTCCTCCAAATACCGGACTAAACAATAAAAGAATCGAATAAAGGAAAAGGAAAAGGAAAAGGAAAGGAACTTATAAACAGTTTAAAAGCTCCACCAAAATCAAACATAAATTTAAGAAATGCAAATCGTGTATTGACTTTGGCATATTAAACTTACTGTAAGCCTCAAGCAATGCAGTACAGCAAGATGCTGGAACAGGAGAAGAAGGAAGCTCGCGAAGAACATGCTGCATATTCAACATTCACAAATTATGGATAAGCCATATAAGATTGTTAAGGATCTCATATCAATCAAGAAACATTAAAATACCTTCACACAGTCACCAATAACATGAGCATCCTCATTAGGATCAAATTCATTATTTCCTGAAAAGAAAACAAACACCCAGGGATTCAAAAGAGATGCATAAATCAACATAAATAAGAAACCATAAAATAAAAAGTTATTGAATCGAGTTAAAAAGAAGAAAAAAAAAAACAAACAAAACAAACCTTGTTCATAATCTTGGACTCTACGCTCTACTTCTTCAACATCTGCCGACTGTCGTAAAATTCCTTCCACTTTAGTCCCTGCCAAAAAAAAGTAAACACCATAAGACAAAGCCACCACTGCTATGCAACCACTAGTAAATTCCAAAATAATAATAATAATAAGTGTGATTGGTGTGATTTACAATTCAAAAGTCAGTAGCTAGCAATTATATAACCTCAAGCATATAGGAGTACACATTCCATCAAAATTGGGCTTGCTGAGCCATCAGGTAATCCCCACTTCTAAAATTTATTAGAGATAAGTTATAACGATACCAAGAGAGTGCAGCCCATGCAAATAGAATTTCAAGTTTTGAAAAGGAGTTAAGAAAAGAAACAATGCAAATTACATCCTCACTTCTTAACTTTTAGTACTCCTCCAGTTTCAAATTAATTGCCACAAAAAAGGGTACTTCAAATTAGAAAAAAAAAATAAATAAATAAATAAATAAATAATTTTTTGGGATGTCATCTCTCTCTCCATCACATGTCTTTTTATTTCTTACTTCATTTAACACTCATAACATCAAATTTTGTCTAGGACTAGGGCCTTTTTTTAAGCTGAACTTAACTGAACCAAAATGAAATGAATATAATATGCTGACTAATAAATCACCAAAATGGACTGAAGAACTCAAATGAATATAAGTTCAAAAGAACAGATGTAGGAGTCCATGCAATGTAATTTTTTGCAACTAAATTAAAACAAAGGGATTAAAAGAGAGGGGGCGTATATAACAAGAGAGACTTCAACAAGCAAAAGCAATCACACCGAACAAGTTGAAGTGTAATGAAACTATAATGCAAAATTTAGAAAAATAAAAGAGAATTGGAAATTAAAAGTTGACGAATGATTAGAACTCACCATAACTTTCAAGAAAGCGGAGAGCTTTCTCCAAAAAGGAGGGTCCACCATCTATATCTTCCAAAGCAAGCAAAATTGGCCGTCCAACAACCAATGATTTAACAGGACGTTTATCCCTCCCTGCAAAATTTAGTAGCCAATTTCCTCATCAAATGAAGTTACCATTAGAAAAGATGAATAAGGAAAACAATATCATTATCCAATTACAAGAAATAGAAGTAACGAATTCACACATCGATTAAAAGATCCATCAATAGCATCACTTGTATCATTTCGAAATATGCCATTATGACCCATCACAAGAGCAGCACTTGGTGCCTGTGCAAGAGCCTGTTCCAAGGCTGTTTTCCATTCATATAAATCCTCTGATGTTTCAGCCTACGAAATTACAAAAGGAAAAATATAACAAATCAGAATTATAATGATAAACTCATAAACATCAATTTGAACAGGCGGTCCAAGTGCTAAAAGTTACCTTCAACGTAAAGGCCCGGCCATCACGTCCATCAGGGAAAAGTACTGTCAACAACTTCTTGTCCTCTCTTACAACAACACTGAAAAATTAAACCAATTAGATAAGGCAAGATCATGAGAAAACTAAGCAAAAGAAACGAGTGAAGTGTAAACATACCTTCCTGAATTATTCAAATCGATGCCACCAAGCGTCAAATTTACTTCTCCACCTCTTTGAGGAAGAGCACTCTAAGCAATAAAAAACTATCAGTTCACAAACTTCAAAATAGAGGCAATCAGAAATATAGAAATGCAAGCAGGCAATAAAGAATATCAAGAAACAAACAATGTGCCATTTACTATATACTATGATGTCTCCACTACAATTCAAAGCTATGTAGCAAGAGGAAACAGCAGTTAAATGAAACCAAAAAACGAGGAGCTATTAAGTTAACCAAAACTCATTTAAAACTACATTTCTAATATAAGAATGAAAGAAGACGACCATCTATCCTCAGTTATACTAAAGCTCAAAAGGATTTTTCATTAAAAAAAAGTAACATCATTTTTAAAAAAAGTAACCTAGTCTGAGAGGTTTCGAATGAGTGAAACTTTTCGGTTGCTAGTCTATCATTTTTGGAGGTGTTCGGTGTCCTATTCCCATTTATAAAAGTGAAATAAAGAGGAGAATCAAACGATCCATTTGATAGTATTAGGGCTAGTCGACTATAATATATTATCACAACTACAATTGAGAAGTATATTGTTTCTTCATCTACCATTACAAAATCACAGATGACAGCTTCTACAGTAATGCATCAAAACCAATACTATTCTCATCAGCTACAAGATCCCAACTCCCAAGAATATCTTATGATGATCGAATACAACTCCAAACAAGGGAAGAGCAACAACAATACAACATAACTTGTTTAGATGAATAACAAATGAAAGTTGAGAGTTGAGAGGCATTAGAAAGACAGAAGATACTTACAGGATCATTTTTAAAAAACACCAAGGATGTGCGTGTCAAAATAAACCAACGTTTTTTCCAAGATTTCCATCCCAATCCTGTAATAAAACAACAGCATCTAAGATTAGACTTCAGCTTCTGCAAATAACATTTTTACTGGTTACCGGAACCTCATAATGCTGAATGAAGATTAAAGATGGCCTAAGAATTTAATAAAAAAAATTAATAATAAATAAGAATAAAAATGATTGATCTCGAGTCCAGACAAATGCTAAAAACTTAAGAAGCACTGGACCAAAATTAGTAGAACTTAGTATAGGTAAGCAGGGTCTGAATAGTCTTCATTGAGGAACTATTTTGCAAAATCGTTATTTTTTATATTAAGATATAGATCATTTCCAAAGTTGCAAGCCATCAAAAGGTCCAATAATAAAAACAACTTGCTGAGCCAAATCCAAAGTCTTCCAACCAAATTGAATACATTAGGAAAGTCGACGAGTCACAAACCTTTTGATGAGATAAAAAGAGGTCCACTTTTAAAAACCTGTAAAATTTCATGCACATCAGGACATATTGCAGAAAGCAGATACAGCCAAGTAAAAATTAACAAACATGGAACTGAAGTAGCACAAAAGGAAAACAGAAAGAAGACAATTTATTTCATACAAAAATTTTACTTTTAACAATGCAAAGTGAACTCCAATGAAAACCCAAGAAAAAGGTGCGCTTTTACACATGGATTAGATCTGGACAGAGTTAAATATATATTGCAAAGGTTAATAATACTAGGTACAACCATTATCAATGTCAGTCATGGGTATTTAAGTGTCGGGGTGCAGAGAAAAGGCCAACTTTTAGTTAAAATTAAGTATCAGAATGCTGTGACGTCCACTAAAACACGACAAGCTATTTTTGAGATAAATAAGGGTATTGAAGTAACTCTCTTTCCAGGAAAGCAGAAACACACCATCCGCGTTGCCCATGGCAGTCACCACAATCAGCATAGGGGATTGTCTCTGAGCTCGAAGGTGAGAAGTTGCCAGTATCAGGATCAAGTACCCCTAATAGTTTTGGAGCAAAGTTCATAGAGTAGAAACTGCGTGAAGGAATCTGCCGTGGCCTACTTGCCTTATTTATACAATCAATATCATTATAGAAATTGCATTTCGCTAATTCTCTATCCTTTCCCAGTTGTAATTCAATCTAATGTACCAAAGGACGTATCTAACAAAGATACAGTATTCCTCATGTTAAACAGGAAGTAGCATTTTTGGGCACTTAAAGCACAGGCTAAGGAATTCTGTTTTCACCGAGACAACTACTGGCAACTAAATGAATCTGTATAACAATAGAAACAGAACTCTACAGCAAAACATAGAAGAATGAGACACCATCTTAGAAACCCAAAAGCACACAATACGAACTCATATCGTAATTTCAAGTATAAATTTCTTTAAAGGGAAAACGGCACTTGTTAAAAACCAAACATCTCTCTGGGGAAAGCATACAGGAGAGATGGCCGTCTATATCAAGTCATTAAACTAGCCATCCCATATACAACTCCTGTTGGTTACAAAGCATTAATCCGTGATCACATAACACAAAGGAGTGCGATGAATGAGTGAGAATTTGACATAGGATCAGCCAGGCATGGTGTCAGCAGAATGTTTTAGGTGTGAGAATCACAAAAGTTGATAGGATAGATGAGTATTATAAACTAGAGAAGAATATACATTAAATAGAATTGAACGTGGACGACATGTGGAGTAATTTGGATATTGGAAAATTAACAACCAAATCATTTCTGTCAAGGCACACTCCGATATTTGTTAAAATAAAATTGCAGTTTCAACGAATGAGCTTTGTTTCCGAAACCAGTCAATCCAAACTCATACTATCATAGCTCTAGATAAAATTAGGTGGTCACTGAAATATATACCCAAGTAACTTATCCAACTAAGAAACTTATGAATTCTAGTATTCACAATGCACCAAAAAAGAAAAATATTATGACAAAAAGCACAAAGATAAGAGGAGGCAAAGACCTAAGCGAACTTGGATGAGGGAGGGTGCTGGAGATATGACGTTATCAGGGCTTGAGGAGAATTTGGCATTAAACACAGAAAAGTTAAGAGAGAGGATATTTGCATATGACTTTTGCGATTCCTCTTATCGATTCATGTCTAGTCAATGTCAACCCCAAATTATTTTGGAACTAAGACTTTGTTGTTGTTGCTGACGATGGATGTGGAAACTTCGGCAACAAAACTAGACAACAATAAAATTCACCAACAATAGATAGATTTTTATAATTTTTCATTTGGAAAAAAGAATTTCTAAATTTATATAAAATATTTCCACATAACTTAAATAATGCACTTAAATTTGATGTTAATTAAACCTAGACACCTTTTGTTTTCACACTACTCACATGCTTAGCTTGACCAGATATTGTAATTTATTTGCAAGGAAAAACATACTCCATAGTTGAAAGGCATCTCATTAGATAAGTCTCGTCATCTAACATTTAAATTTCTATTTTGTTCCTCAAATTTTTCCTTCCTCAATCTTTAATTATGTAGTAGTAAAAGTATTAAAATTAAGAAACTCTTGTACTCATTAATACAAATCAAAGCAACACCACAAATGACTATTTCTATCTTGAGTATTGGGAAGAGTTAAGAAGATTCTCCGTAGTATAATTTGTTTAGGAATGAATTTAGTACTTAATTGCAAATAATAATGGTCAAAAGATTGTACAACATCCAATTCAAAGCGTGTAGATTTAAAAGAAACAAAGTTAGTAGTTTGGTAATCACATTTTTTTTACTTGGATATAGATTTTTAGATTGCTTTTTTTAGTGTGTTAAAGAGCCACAAGGGCACGTGATGAGAATCCCCGTGAAGGGAGCTCTAACTAATAGATCTATCCCTCAATTTCTTGGATTACTCATAGTTGGGTACATCTTTGTTAGATTTTCCTTAGATCTTTTTATGGCAATAGGCCATCAATAAATAGAGTAACATGATGCCATATATTACAATTCGAATGTTTCATGACTAGGTCAAAAGTTGATTTGGCATTTTTTTTGTAATACCAAGGCACCCCTCACATTAGTAGTGACTATTTCCCTCACCCTCGTCTAAGGGTATGGGGCTAGCCAAGGATCTCTTCTCATTCCCGAATGTTCGGGTTTATAACCTTACTAGTTGGTTATAGATTAAGTGAACAACCATTACACCAAGACCAAATTGGTAGCACAAAAGTTGGATTTACATGTTACCATGTGAACATTATTTGACAAAAAAGCAATAATCACCTATATCAAAACAATTAAATAATCTCTCTATATTTTGGGTAGTAAGTCAATTGTTACATTATCTTATGAGAAGGCAAACTAAACAAATTAAACTGCTACAAGTTTATCGAATCTCAAAAATTATTAATAAAGTGGCATCTATTTTAAACACCACATTTCATGCATTGTTAAGGTATTAATGTTTCATGTATGCCATGTCATCAAGAGATATGATAGGATGTCAATTTGTGCATTTCGGACACAATTTTAGAAGATATTAATATCATAGTTTAAACAATAATCAATTGTTCATATTCCCTTTATGCAAGTTACAATTAATTACCATAACGAGACACCCCTACCCTTCGATCCTTTTGCCTTTCCAAAGACCGATCATGAGGATAACTACAAAAATATATCCTTTGTAAAAACTTTAGTACGTTTTAGGCAGGGGTTTAGAGAGAAAGGAGATTAATACTATGTTTGGATAACAATATAGAAGGAAAAGGAAGGGGAAGGGAAACATACAGTTCCATTTTCTCCAAATCTCACAATTTTTGGAGGGATAGTGCTTATTCCTTCATATTCCTCCCCTTCCTTAGTTCCTTCCCCAATCATGTATTGTCCTATCCCTGTAAATGGATGTTCACTTCTTCCTCCATTTTCATCTCTTCCCCTCCCCTCCCCTCCTTTTCTCTTTACATGGAAGTTATCCAAACAATATCTAGACTAGAAACTTTCTCGAGGAAAATTAACATCAAACTGCTACATTAATCAAACTCTCTATGTTTTTGACTTTTTGCTGCAAATGGTCTGCCAAAAATTAGAAAGCCTCTTTGAGACAGCAAGACATTACAACGAAGACTCATATGATAAGTCACAATCAATTATGTTCACTATTTCAATCTCGTTGATCGATAAGTACTCACAACATCTCAACTATCGAAATTCATTGCTTCTCTTATTTTTTGATGACATATAATCCCGCTTAAGGTCGAATTGATCTTTCTAAAATCCTACTCCAACAGGCCAACACCTTCATATTCCAAAAACTAAAACAAGACGTATCCGGTTCCATTAACTTGATTTTCCGGACACTTGCGGAATTATAGGAATTATAAGGCCGGTCGACATATAAATGTGTTGACGATTTCCAGCATATATAAATATATAGTATTTAAAGAAATCAGTTAACAACAACGTCATAATCTAAACAAATTAAAAATTAAACCATAGTTAATCATTCAGTCCAAATCCAAAACATACAAGCTTACATCATACGCTCCTTCAAACTAAGAAAATTCAAATTTCGCTCTCAACTACCATAAAGATCACTCAAAAACACATAAACAAAAACAAAAATCACAATTTCAAAAATTAAATTAAAAAAAAATCTCAAAAAATCAAAAATAATGTAAATGTATCAATGCAGCATGCAATAAACAGTAGATTAATCAATCGTACCAAATCAAAACCCTAGAAAATAATAATTACATTCCAAAAATAAATAAAAACTAAGACTAAACAAATTAAAAGTTCAAAAAAAAATGATTTACGGAATAAAAACGGTACCGTATTAGAAGGACCAAGTCTAGGACGTTCAAATGCCGCCAAAGAAGCCGCCATTATCGCACATCGATTAGTACTAAATTAGAAAAAATTGACCTAATTTTTCTAAGTATAAACAACTATTCATTTAAATTCAAAATAATAATTACTTTAATCAGTGGAAAAATCACACTAATTTGAGTTGACTAAAGATGAATCTGCGATGAATCGAAGAAGAAGATCGACGAAATCAAGAGAGAGAAAATTAGGGTTTTTATTTTTTGAGAGGGAAAAAAATGGAGGAGAGAGAAAAAAAAGAAAAGAAAAGAAAATGGAAGAAAGAGATGATGAAGGTGAAGAAGAAAGCCAAAAGCACCCCAACTGTCCAACTAAAGCTTTTAGCAACATACAAAAACAAAACCAAAAACCACTCAAAAAAATAATAATAATAATAAATTAAATTGAATTAAATAAGCAATTAAAATAATTCTTTTTTTTTAGTGGATTTTTAATGGTTTTTTTTTATTTTTTGGGGAGGATAATTGAGTGTTGTTTTTGCAAGATTAGGTAAAGTGTAATAGTAGTTGAGGTAGTGAAATGAAATGTAAAGTGTAGAATTCACATTTTCATACTACTTTATATTTGATTTTTTTTT
>PYUH01003976.1:1343187-1385233 GCA_016808085.1 Suaeda aralocaspica
TAAACAAATTAAAAGTTCAAAAAAAAATGATTTACGGAATAAAAACGGTACCGTATTAGAAGGACCAAGTCTAGGACGTTCAAATGCCGCCAAAGAAGCCGCCATTATCGCACATCGATTAGTACTAAATTAGAAAAAATTGACCTAATTTTTCTAAGTATAAACAACTATTCATTTAAATTCAAAATAATAATTACTTTAATCAGTGGAAAAATCACACTAATTTGAGTTGACTAAAGATGAATCTGCGATGAATCGAAGAAGAAGATCGACGAAATCAAGAGAGAGAAAATTAGGGTTTTTATTTTTTGAGAGGGAAAAAAATGGAGGAGAGAGAAAAAAAAGAAAAGAAAAGAAAATGGAAGAAAGAGATGATGAAGGTGAAGAAGAAAGCCAAAAGCACCCCAACTGTCCAACTAAAGCTTTTAGCAACATACAAAAACAAAACCAAAAACCACTCAAAAAAATAATAATAATAATAAATTAAATTGAATTAAATAAGCAATTAAAATAATTCTTTTTTTTTAGTGGATTTTTAATGGTTTTTTTTTATTTTTTGGGGAGGATAATTGAGTGTTGTTTTTGCAAGATTAGGTAAAGTGTAATAGTAGTTGAGGTAGTGAAATGAAATGTAAAGTGTAGAATTCACATTTTCATACTACTTTATATTTGATTTTTTTTTATTTTTTAGCATGAATTATGGAGTATGTGGAGGGCCAAAGTAGGGAATTATGTTTGGGAGGTTTATTTATTTTGTTTATGTGGGTTGAGTCTTTGTCAAGTATAGTCAATTGACCACTACTACTCAACTAAAACATGGATTAGTAAAGTATGTAAAAGATGTTTTATACTCCTATTATTATGCTTCTAATAAAGGAAATTATGGTAGTTTATTGATTTGATTAAGTACTATACATGCATTACGGTTTTGAGTTGGTCTTGATCTCCATCTATTAATTAATCTATTTGGGAGTGTGGAGAAAAAGTGTTAGAAAATTTTACATGACGACAGTTGGATCAAGGGAATCTAGTGTCAAAGTACAAATACACTTGGCTATTTCCGATTCATCGAATCCCTTTGTGAAAATAACATGTCTTTTAGAGGTTGAAATGAAGGTAATCTTAAAGGGTAACTCTCGCTTTTTCACTAATTTGTTTGGTTTTACCTGATGAAATTAAAAGGGGTCGTTCGTGTGCAAACATGTACTCCATAAACGCATACATACACGATTACAATGAAGGACAATTGGGGTTGTAATAACCCCTAGCTTTACTTTATGGTCTGCATTTGCCTATATCACGACTGAGTAGAGAATTCCAAAGTACAGGGGTTATAGCCCTTATAGGTGTGGGATAAAGGAAAAATACGCAAGGTAATGCTTATTAAGCAAAACACCTTCCTCTATCAAACATAGATATATGCATGTGTATGATTTAATAGTCAAACCAGATTGATGTCCGGGTGTTGTCGCGGGTGTTGCATATGTATACATGTTATACAAGATAGTGGTAAAACTAGTTGTTGATAACATAATGAACCCAAATTCAATTCCTCTTAACTTCTTAAGCTAAATTGTAAGGTGAGGTAATGCATATCTACATAATGCCACACATGAGCACAATCAGTGCCATATGGGGGATTGTTAAGAGACGCCTTGCGTTTTAATATATAGTAGCTGATTTCAATACATAAATACATACAAATATATCAAATTATATACTGCATCATAAATATTTGCTAGGAATAAATTTTAAAACATATAAAATCTACGGTTTTTAATATTATTTATATAACAAAAGATTCTAATTACTAAAATAATAATTAAATGAAATCTAGGTCTTGTTCTTTTGGATTAAAAATTTTGGCACTTCAGATTAGTTCAGTTCAGCTTTATTCAATTCAATTCAAATCCGTTTATCTCAGCTCCATTCAATTCAATTTAGCTCATCTCCATTATAATTACTGGTTCGTTTCAGTTCAGTTCAACTCACTTCAATCTAGTTCAATTCAGTTCTGTCCAGTTCGGCCATTTCAGTTTAGTTCAAGTTCAACTCAGATACATTTCAATCCAAAAGAATAAAACCTTATATTTCTAGGATATTTAATTTTGACGGTTCATAGTTTTTTATCAAATGCTAATTAACTAATGTATCCAATATACTTTAAACAATCATTTACGGAGTAGCACCAGTACCAACAACTAAATTACTTGTAGTCATACAAGTACCTGTAAAAATATCAAGTTCTTAATCACTATGAAACATGATGAAGTCACAACTCACAAGTCATGCAATGTAATAATTATATGAAACAAGAACTACATTAGTGTAATAATCAAAATTAATTAACAAAAGATGATGCTATAGGTCCATACTTCAAAGATTAATCAATAGCGTCATTTCATAAAGAAAAACTAAACATGAATTTCAATAAAATAAACAAAGAAAGATGCAATTTTCAAAAAATGATTCCAAGTTGCAATATTACATGCACAATTACAATTCTAGTACCAAAAAAGAAACAAGAAAAAAACAAAAGACATTAGTATTAAATGGAGAAGAAGAACAAAATGTGAGTTACTCGTAGTAGACAAGATTGTACGAGTGAATTCAATTTTGAGAAGGACAAGATTGTTATTAGTGTATAGTACTTATTTAATCCAATAATTTAAATTAGCTCCCTTTAATAATTCAATGATGGAAATATAATAATTGATGTAGGGGCCAAAATTCCATGCGTTACCTTCACGGGTATTAGGAAAAAAAATATAAATAAATAAAGAATGTAGGTCCCACAAACACTTGAAGCTTGAACAGAAGATGGTGGTGAGACTGGTACGAGAAACTTTAAATCAATGTCATGTATTGGCTAGAGGATACCTCTGAAATACCGTAGAACTGTACTGGTGACAATACAACAACACTAATACGCCAAAGAAACAAACGTCAATAATTTGGATTATGGACAACCGGTCAGTTTACTTCACCGTATTTTTTTCTTTCAAAAATATATAAAAAATAAATAAATATTTAGTAATAATAACTACTTGTATAAAATAACGATGATTTCAAGTAAGTTCAGATAAGGTGAACAAAACAAACCTGTTATAAGTCTTACGTCATATTCTTTAAACTTATACCGAGTTTATCTAATTTCTGCAAAGCTCAACTGATTCCAATGAATTTGAGTTTGCATTTTATATTCATTTCAATCAACTTCAGACCTTTATGGAATAGATAGCACCATTAGTTAATTTTATTATAGTATTAAGTATGCCAATATAGCTAGAGTTATTTGATCATATAGCTTACTATGGTTCTATACTTCTATGCAACAACATGTTTGGTCCAAATCCGGGAATAAATTCAACTCCGACCTAATATATAATCCAACTCTGATTCGAATATAATATTGTACTAATATACCCAATCCAACAATTCAATTACGTCTAATCTCATTCAAGTCATCTAATACAATCCATCCTACTTCATTCAGTTTTTATCCAACCCCATCTTAATCCGTGAAGAGAACGCACCCTTAATATTTGCAAATATTGTGAACGTATCATTGGTTCGTGACCCGTTGAGTAAGTATATTATTAGGAGGAAAACATAGAAAAGTTGGTAAGACGCTTTGGCTTTTCGAGGTTATATGCACATGTAAATTTGTTATTGACAATTTTCCCTCAACACCTTATATGGTTGCAAGTTGCAAGGTTGCAATGAGTCGGGGATTGAGATTGTAAATAATTACATATACAAAGTTTGAAAAAATAATTCTTAAAAATAATATTAACAAGTACATCTAATATTCTGTTTATAAAAATTATTGAAAATTGTCATCAATACAGGGAGAAATCGGGTTAAAAACGATAACGTAACCCGTATAAAACATCCATCCTACATAAGCAACGGGCAAGATAGGCGGTACTCGAATTGAGCCGGATTAAAACAATTCAAATAAAACCCAAAAACAAATCAACTATCATCAGCGACATAAAACCCTCGCAATTTGTGATTTTCCCTCGTAATTCTTCAACACTTGAATTTTTGAAGGTAACGACTTTTTTTTTATAATTCTTTCAAGTTCGTTATAACAACCCTTTAATTCCCAATAATCTTTCTTCCAAATAATTGCAATTCTTTTGATGCTCACCAACTGTTTGTTGAAATGCTCCAACGACTATTTTTCGTTAACCCTCGTTCAAATTGTCGTTATAATCCCCAATTCACCGATTTTTATTCACTTTCATCTCTCTCAACTGCATTTACTGTGAATTCTCCAGTTAAAAATGGTGATATAGATGTCAAAATAGTAACTTTATGTAAAAGAAATAGTTCTTGTAAAAAAGCAGCTTCTTTGTTTAACAATGGTTTTGATTTAGGCATAATTCCAACTTCACAAACATGTAATTTCCTTGTTAATGAGCTTAGGCAATCAGGGGAACATGAATTGGCATTTTCGGTGTATTCGAAAATGACCCATGTTGGAATTAAGCCTTTGTTTTATTCATTAGCTGCTTTGATTGAGTATTTTGTGTATTCACCTGAACCCACTTATGCATTAGGGGCTGTTGGGTTGATATGGAAGCGCGGTTTTGAGGTTAATGTGTACTTAATGAATCTTGTGTTAAAGGGTTTGTGTCGCGAAGGGGAGATTGATAGAGTGATGGTGGTTTTGGATGGAATGAGTAAGAGTTCTGTACTGCCTGATAATGTTAGTTACAATACAGTGTGTAATGCTTTGTGTAAGGCGAAGATGGTGGTAGAGGCGTTGGAGTTGGTTGATCGAATGAAGAGAGATGGTTGCTGTCCTGATGTGAGATCATATACTATTATTTTGGATGGCTTGTGTAAGATTGGGAAGGTGGATGATGCGATGAGGGTGATGGAAGAGATGAAGGAAAAGGGTTTTGATGTGGATGTCGTTGCGTATAGTTCCCTGATCAAAGGTTTTTGTTGCAGTGGGAATGCTGATAAGGCTATTGAGCTGTTCCATGAAATGGTGGAGCGAGGGGTGACTCCTAATGTAATTACTTATTCGAGTTTGTTGCAGTATCTTTCTACACTAGGCTGGTGGGAAGAGGTTTCTGCAATGGTTAACGAAATGACAGGAAAGGGGGTTCTTCTTGATGCCAGTATTTATGCAGGTATAATTGACGGCCTTTGCAAGAATCAGAAGACTACAAAAGCTATTGCCATGTTGAATTTGATGATACAAAAGGGCGAAGAGCCACCTGTTCCAACATACAATTCTGTAATTTATGCTCTTTGTAAAGATGGTTTGGTCAGGAAAGCTTTGGACATGTTGAAGATGATGATGGATAAGGGGAAGAAGCCTGACCTGAAAACGTACACTACATTGCTCAAGGGTCTTCTTGAGATTGGAAAAGTTGATGATGCTATAATGATTTTCAATTCAGTGTTTGAAGATAAGGCTTATGTTCAGCCAGATGCCATAGTATACAATACAATGATCTATGGGCTTTGTAAGGAAGGTTGCCTTCATAAGGCTATAGCATTTCACCGTAGGATGGCCTTAGCAGGAATTTGTGAGAATGAGGTCACTTATAGCACACTGATTGGAGGATACATGAAGACAGGAGATGTTTTTAAAAGTCTTGAGCTGTGGAAAAAGATGCTTCATGCTGGGACTATTCCTAATTTGTACACCTATGGCGTTTTAATTGATGGTTTCTGCAAGTTGCAAATGGTTAACATAGCAAAAGGAATTTTCTTGAAATTAAAGGACTTTGGTCTTACTCCCAAAGTATCGGAGTATACTACTTTGATGGCAGCATTGTGTAGAGAAGCTAGTGTGGATCAGGCAAAGAGATTATTCGAATTTATGAAGGAAACAAACTGTGAACCAAGTAATATTTCCTTTATTGTGATGATCCACGGAGCCCTAAAATCAGGTGATTTTCAATATGGCAAATCTCTACTCATTGATATGCTTCAAAGGGGTTTGGCTCCTGATGCTAGTTTATTTGCCACACTAATTGGGAGTTTCTCAGACGTTGGACTAATGGATGAGGCCAAACAACTTTTTGAAAGGATGGTTGCTAAGGGCTTCACACCTGATAGTTTTGTTTATCAGAAATTGCTATCAGGGTATAGTTTAAAGGGTGATATGGATGAGGTTGTTAGCCTGCTTCGCCAAATGGCAACTGAGAACGTTATGCTTGACTCAGAGTTGAGAGCAACTGTCTTGGCGTCTCTCTACCATTTTGGTGATAAAAATATGGTGGATCTTCTGCCAACATTCTCTCAAGATACTCCAAAAGAAGACGACATTCCTTGCAACGACTTTCTGGAAAACCTTCACGAGTTTCATTCTGAAATTCCAAAGCTTGTTTCTTAATTCTTTCTCTGAGGAACTTTGGTACTGATTGATGCAATTGACTCTATGTTATCTGCTCATTTCATATTGGCAGTGACGGAAAGGTCTGTTTCTGGCATGGATATTATGATACTTGCAATTCACTTTATCGAATTGAACCAGAAGCAATGGAAAGTTCCTGTATAGCCATTAGCCAGGATAGTTGTTGAATTGTTGCTGATCTCTGGACTTGTCAAGTCACGGAGATTGGCTAAAATATTCGACTGTGAAGCTCACATTTTTGCCGGGCCGGCTTTCTTTCCCTTCAATTCTAAATTTATGGTTCAGTGATTGCTTGTGGCTTTTTGGCCCTCAATTGCATCATTCTCTTCCTGCAAAGTGATTCTATGACTTTAATAGAATACGTAATCTGGCAGTGCTCAACATAATGAGGGCTCAATTTGTATCTTATGACCCTTATCCAGATAACAACCATAAGAAGGTTGTGAGAACCAAGTAGGAGCAAGGAGGGCAAGCATCAGCAACTGAAGAGATTAACCAGAAATTGTTGAATAAAATAGTTTTCCAGTTGTCATATGGTGTCTTCCTATGCTGTGCAAAGGCACTTCTCAGAATGAAACAAGAAAGCTAGGATATGCAACTGTGATAATAGATTAGATCAACTTTCTCAGGTCATTGCCATAGCACGAGTCCTCCTCTCGGCTTCTTGCAGGCTTCATGGCCATTTGAGCCTTATATGTGTTTAATGAGATTAATGTACACAACCGGATGTAGAGAGTGGCACCCACTCTGCTGTAATTGATCATCCAAACAAGAGGGATTGTAGGATGAGTTTGAGGACTAAGGTGATTTTATTTGTAGAGTTTTCTAGTCAGATGCAGTTCTTCATCCTTCCAAGTCATTTCTAATCGAAATCGATACAAAAACACACTAGTGGATTAATCAAATAAAGTCTTAAAATACATGCTGTACATAACTACACCTGAAATAAATTGGTTCAATTATAGTTAATCCGATCATTGATTTGCAATATTTCTTTAAATAATTATTGTTTGGTTGACAAATTAAATATTGCCTGTGTCATCGATTAGTTGCAAGACTTGCAACAAAGGAGTATCAAAGTTCCTTTATTACAAGTAATAGATTACGGAAGTAGTACCAATGTCACCTGTCGGTCTACCTAAGAAATGACATCCGTGCTAATAAAGTGTTATACACACCCCCAATTTCAACATGTATAAGGGCCTATTTACTTCAGCTTAAAATCAGTTTGGTTCGGTTCAACTCAGTTCGGCTCCGTTCAGTTCAGTTCAGTTCAGTTCAACTCTTCTCTTATTTTGCTACTCATCAATCCTTCATATAAATTTTCAATTCAGTTCAGCTCCAATCAATTCAGTTCTTCTGTTTTCAGCCGTAAACAGCCCTAAGCTTCATAGTATGCGTATAAGCTTTTTTTTTTTTTTTTTTGCGCTTGCGCTTATATCTATTCTTTTCTTCCATNACTCTTCTCTTATTTTGCTACTCATTAATCCTTCATAGAAATTTTCAATTCAGTTCAGCTCCAATCAATTCAGTTCATCTATTTTCAGCCGTAAACAGCCCTAAGCTTCGTAGTATGCGTATAAACTTTTTTTTTTTTTTTGCGCTTGCGCTTATATCTATTCTTTTCTTCCATTTCAACTTGTAATTGCCGCCATTGATGATTCAAGGACTAGCTAAAACAAATTGAGAAATCGAAAACTGTAATCTACCATCATCCATGATTGCCAACACTCGTACATTCCAATTGCTTCGCCAATCAATTTCAAATTCAAATTCACCCATAACTCTAACCCTAACCCTAGAAAAAACCCCTATTTTTTCCCCCAAAACCCAAAACCCTAATTTCAACCCCCAAAATTCAATCTTTTTCCAATGGCTAATTCGACAAATGAGCACACATTCATCACCTTCACGAGTATGGAGAAACCCTAATAGCATATCAATTTGGAGAAGAAAGAAAGAAATGGGGAAAGAAGGGTTAATTGTTGCGAAAGAATTAAAGCGTCTTCAATCAAACCCTATTCGTCTTCAACGCTGTATTCAATCTCATGTTTCTAGGCTTCTGAAATCTGATCTTGTTTCTGTTCTTGCGGAATTCCAGCGTCAAAATCAAGTTTTTCTTTCTATGAAAGTAATTTCTAATTTCATTACTCTGTTTTTTCTCTGTTTTTGGGTGTTGGATTTTTGAAAATTTGTTGGAATTTATGATGTGGGTTTTTATTTATTTTTGGTTATGAATTTATAAATAGTTTGTTTGATGGTATTTAACATTAGTTTTAGCAAAAATGAAGAAGTTTTGATTCATTTTAAGGTAGTTTTTGTCTAACATAGTTTATTTTTGAACATTGTGATTTGTAATTGAGTTTAATCTGCTTAATTTTAATTTGGGTTTAGTCAATAATCAGCTAAAACTTAAATTGTTGGGTGTAATTAGCTTAAGTTCTATTGGGTTTATGTTGTAATCTGGGGATTATGTTTGGAATGTATTTTGTTATATTAATTTGACATATAGTCTTGAATGAACTGCTAATGTATGATGATTGTAGAGATAAATTATTTTACCAATTGGGGTTGATATGTTTACTCTACTAATATAACTATTTACTAATAACTAAACGAGTCTCGGATTCGTTCAATGTGTGGAGCCGTTTTTGTTCTTGTTTTGAGTTGGACTCGAGATCGTTCTTTTACTACTGTTGTATGTTTTGACTCACGGGCTGGAAATTATTGTACTAATTTCATTGTAAAATTGAGGTTGCGGAAACTTTACTGATGGAGAAATCTGATAACCGTGATTATTCACACTTCGTTGCTATGGTTTTAACTTCTGGTTATCTCTCTTGCAGCTGTATGATGTGGTGCGTAAAGAGATATGGTATCGCCCTGATATGTTCTTTTATAGAGACATGCTCATGATGCTTGCAAGAAACAAAAAGGTGGAGGAAGCAAAGCGGGTATGGGGGGACTTGAAAAAAGAGGGAGTCCTTTTTGATCAACACACTTTTGGCGACATTATGAGGGCTTTTTTGGACAATGGACTGCCCAATGAAGCAATGGAAATATACGAGGAAATGAGGCAGTCCCCTGACCCACCTCTTTCACTGCCTTTTCGGGTAATACTCAAAGGGCTTATTCCATATCCGGAATTGAGGGAGAAGATCAAAGACGAGTTTTTGGAGCTTTTCCCTGGCATGTCTGTCTATGATCCTCCTGAAGACCTCTTTGAAGATCAGGAATGGGAAACAGAGAGCGAGTAGGAATATAAGGCAAGGTACTGCAAAACCCTCTAACATCTTTCTGTTCCCCTTCTCCTTATTGACAAGAACAATAGAGCTTTTTATTGCCATATTGAGTGTAGCAGAATTGAGTGTTCCATATAGTGGTTCCAATGTCTTTAAATATTAGCAGATGATACATATTGTATTTTGAAATAAACAAAATTAAAACCTTTACGTAAAATTTTCAACTTCAGTAGGTTAACAACACAAATACACAATAGACCTTTACAGCGTGTCGGGGAAGTGGGGAACACTAACCCCAGAATCTTTGCTATCTCCTATTCATCTACTCCCCCTTTGATAAAACTTCTTTTATATACTCATATGTTCTCTATCCCTGTAAGGCTGATGTAAATCTTCTTGGTCATATATCTGAAAATCAGTTGTCCTCTTGATGGTTGTTTTCTCTTTCCTATGCCTGTGATGCCGAGTTACATCATCATGTTTACTTTCCAAGGCACTTCGATGTTTACCATGTTTATGCTTGTTCTTGTGGACATGATGCAGATACTGATTATAATCATTTAGATGATGTCCTGCATGGTGATGATCTTGCTCGTCATGATTCTTCCTGTGCCTATGCTTTGCCTCATGCATGTTGTGATGATGGTGAGGCCGGTGATGATGGTGTGCTCGGTGTTTCTTGTGATGAATTTGGTGATGATCAAGTGGAACTCTCTTCCTTGTAGTCTTTTTGTGCCTTGGATCACCTTCCCAGCAGTTGTCTTCCCACCAGTCGTATAGGGGATCAAAAAATCCTTTCTGATGTAAAAGCCATAGCAGCACCAGAACTACGTGACAACAAAATTATTGTAAAAATTTGTTGTTCTTTGATTAGAATTAGCAGTTAATGTCTAGAAAAACCATTGGGTTTGAGTTACCTGTAGGAATGATCGACAAAAATAGGCCAAACATGATCACCCAACTCATGCACACATATTGAATGTGGCATTGAAAGTCGAAGAACCCAGAACACTTGCTTCTGCACAACACAACTATGTAATTAGAAACATGGAAGCAAGCTTGCATTCTTTTGAATTGTTTGGAAATGTGAAAGCAAAATGAAGTATTCAAAATATCAAGCTTTTAAGTTGGTTCGATAAACGTTTCTAGTTTCTACAATGTCAATCTTCAATCAGGGTTTGTATTTTATAAATGTTTGTTTATTCATGGATGAAGTTTATTCATTATGGTCATTACATTATTAACATAGGGAAATAAGCATTCTGGTGTGAAAAAAATAACCGTGTAAAAAATCAGCCCTCTCCAAGTTATACCTGCAAGTCTTTCCTGTGATGAAGTCTGACAAAGCAGCCCAGAACTTGTTCCATATGTTTCTGATACTCTCAAAGAAGCTTGTTGTGCCTGACTTTGGTGGTTGAAATGGAGCTCCCTGAAGCATGTTATATTGTGTCTGTCATATTCGATGCTCATAATAACAATAACAGATAATGTGTAAGATCAGAAGCATAATAAACCCGTATAACATTTTTTAATCCTGGTTTCCATCATGCTAGATACCAATGTGCTGTATGTTGGAATACCTGTGTTCCATTGTCAAGCACTGTGGCTGTGGTAGTAAACTGACACTCAGCTCTATCAACTTCATTGAATTCTGAATCCTTCAAAATTGCTGAATTCAGGTAAAAACTATGAAATTCAGATGTATGCGTTACGACTGTAGAACACAAATATATCACAAACAGCAAATAGTTTACCCGAGCATGCATATTTTGAAGCCTGATCTGTAGTTGGATAGATTTTAAAAGATCGTGTAACAACCTCTTTAGGCTTCATGATGTAGAATTGTTCCTGCAATCACATGCTTTGCGATAACATATCTGTAAAATAAGAATACAATAATGGTCTGATATAGATGTAAGATAAGTCACAGGGTGAATTGCTAATAGAGTACCTCCATCATAGTCACACCTTTTAAGCATTGAAACTGTACAAGATGTAAAAAAGATAAAAGATTAATCTCAAAACTTGCTAAAATGAGAAATCTTAAGCCATGAATTCAAATACAAAATCTTCATCTTAAAACACTTTTTGCACATAATAACATAAGCATACTGTCAAACTGTATGATGCTTCCACTTCACCAATGTTTTTTGTTTTGATCGCTGCAGTCCCAAACTGAGCAAGTGCTTCAAAAGTAGGAACTGTAACCCCTAAAATCTTTCCAGGGCTCCTAAAACACAATTCAAAGAAGAAGACTTATGAATACTGTAGAAGACAGTGAAACATAAAAATATCATCAGAAAAATGCATTAATGCAGGCATAAGATATCAGTAAATCAATTTCCATGAAGGTATTTAGTAGCTTGTCATATTGCACTTGAGATTCATAAAAGGGGTAAATTCAACTAGGGGAAGAAAGAAAAGGGTAATTCACATAGGAGAAGCAACTAAGTGAAAGGCGAAAACTCTTAGCACTTGAATAAATGTATGCAAACTAACCTCTGATAAACATATTCGATGTCATCGGCTGCTAATTCTATCAAAAGATTAGAGTTCAGAGCTTCAGAGATCCCAAAGGAAAATGTACGAGGCCCTGCACCCTATAGCATTTTTCAGTAAATGACAGTCGGAGACACTATTTTTCAGTTAAATGTGAAATAAATAAACCATTACTCAACTGGGTGCTCATTTATCCGATCAAACCTCCCCACCACACCATATAACGGTGGCTGATTCCTTTCAATTCGATTCTGATCAGCCTAGAAACAATTTCATGAGTCAGAACACTCTATAATCTCACATAACAGTTTAAAATTGTAGCTTGCAGAGAGAAATAATGTAAAAGGAAAATCAGCATCATAAATTAAAGTTGCAGTTTTCAGTTTGAGGTACGGACATCATGAAAATTCCACAGTTGGTTATGCAAACAACTCCAGTAAGGGGAGGTGCAGAAATCTGGTTGTCCATTAAAAGCCTCATAGCCAACTCCGATTTTGTTGCATTCAAGCCCATCCAATGTAAACCTCACTCGCTCAAGCAGCATATACATCGAAAAATTCCTTCCTAAATCTGGAGGCTGGCCTGGTCCATGCTTCAAAAAGCAATAAAAATATAATCTTGATCCCATAGACAATTCAAATATGTAATCATTTCAATAAGCAAACCAACCTCCCTTGGAATCACCAAGTAGAAGTCCTCAAATGATGGAATGTTAGTGTAACCACCAAAGTCACCAACAAGGTTTACTCTGAGGAAGTTGTTGCCAGACACAACTGTACGATTTTCAGGACCAACAACCACTTCCTAGAATGTGAACCAAGAAACCAAACATGCAAGCAACAGGAATACGATAAGTCGGAGAAAAGGCATCATTGTAGTCATAAACTTTCTGTAACACAAGAATTTCATGATGTTTATTACTTACTGATACTTCAGACCCAGTCTTGACTTCAATTCGAACACTAAATCCTATAGTTCTCTGTCCAATGCCAAATACATGGAACCTAATGCAGAAATATATCATATATGTTACTTAGCTAGATGATAAATTGAACTCAAGAGAAGGGTAAGTATAGCTACAGGTGTTAGAAAAGAAATCATCTAAGGGAAGTTTCTGTTTGGACTCGGCTAAACTAAGAATTAAAAGGAGTCTGATGAGTGATGACATACCAATCACCAGGAAAACGTAAACAATGTGCAGTATTTGCTTTCCCCTTTACCATCTTGTCAACTGATTAAGATCATATGAATGAGATGACAGAAAACTTTTCATCTAGTTTTCAATGAATACTGAAAATATATCACTAAATTCAGATGCTTACAAAAGTTTCCACATGAGGAAGGTACTCGTCGCCTATCTCCACAAGGACAGCAGATTGGCTGAAGTTGGAAATTAGATAAATACCAAACAAATCAAGGTTAAGACGATAAGGATGAATGAACCTTTTAAGTCTAAGGAAGTTACTAACAGTTGATAGTATGGTACTGTCCATGATAAACAAATGACACTAGGAGCTTTATAGGAAAAACATAATTTTTGAACATGAAACCAGGTTTAATACCTGAGAAGCTTCAATAATGTGACCTTGATCATCCCTCAACCTATAAAACCAGTGACACATAGAATAAGTCAAATCTTAATAACTGCAGACAAGGCAACTAGTTCACTGCATATATACTAAAAAGGATAGAAAGATTGCCTCTCACATATCTTCACAATGCGTGCATCAGCATCTGGTTCACACTTCCGAGTCTGGACAAAATATTCTTGGGGTTTATAAGGGACATCCTGAAAATACAATGCTGAAACATGTCACGTATCATTGAAAAAGTATGATTGAGATAAGCTAAGAATGGTTAATCTAACAAGAAGCTGGCTAAGTAGGCATGTATGCAGTTAAGCAGTACTAATCAAAAGTCATACTCGTATATAAGTGAGATCAAACACGGCAAAAGCAGCAGATTTATTGACAGTAATCACAGGTGGCAGTCGCAAAGTCTGCATTTTGTTAGTAGAATTCTCCTCCACCTCTGCAACCTCTGCCACCATGGACGCTTCTCCTCCACTCTAAAAAACAGATGAAACTAATTACGTGCATGAAAATCTACAAGTTCAAACCATGCTCAAAGATTTCTAGTGAATCTCAATGATATCAACAACTTTTAAGTCCTTGGAATATATAATAATCAGACAAAAGACAACATAACTACAGTCTACATCCTTACAAACTGCACTGATTGTTTTCTGAAAATTTGTATAAGTAAAGAAGTTACACAATTCTAACAGAAAAGCAAAAGGCATGCCACAATATACCATGTTTGGAATATCAGAAAATGATAACATATCAAACTTATAAAAATTCAAACAAAAAACTTACTTCTTAAAAACTACAGCATTTTAAGTAAGAATAAACACAATGCAAATGTAACAAAATCGAAAAAAGCACATATGATAAGTTAATAACAAAGAAGAACCAAACAACTTACAGAATTGTTAGGAACAGCCATGTTAACAAGAATCTTGCGAGTACAGTTGAGGTTGCCATTATTATTAGAATGAGTTGTAGAGGTTTTTTCACATTTTTCGAGTTTCGATTTCGAAAGAATTTGAAGAGCTTCTCCAAATCCACACCAACCACCATTACAAACAGAATTATGGGTTACAAAGAAAGGAGATACATTAAGCAAAATCAACATTGCTATCATCATTCTGTTAATCCTATGCATTATAAATTCATTGTACTCCAGAATGTGCCAAAATTTTCCCATCAAAATATACTAGAGAAAATACAGTTATTTACAAAGTTATTTCTTTCTTTCTTTCCTTCCAATACTTGAATCTGTAATATGGTAAATTAAAGTACTTAACAATTTGATATTGCAATTTATTTATTTGAGTATGATGTTAAATTCAATGAGAAGTTGAAGGAGAAAATAAAGAATCATTTGAGTGACAAAAAATGGAGCATGGTTAAAGGATAAAAACTAACTGTTTAAGAAAGAATTTCTTTTGGAGGTTATTACATACGAGCCAAACATGATTTTACTTTATTTTTTTATTTTTTATTTGTGTGTGTGTGTTTGTAAATGAAGCCATATATATATGTGTGTTAAAATGAAAGTTAGAAAAAAATATAAGTAGGAGTGCTTTTTAATGGTAAAACCGTAAAACTGAAGAAGTAAATAATTGAAAGTCAAATAATTAAAAAGAAAAAAAAAATAGTGAAATTATATATGTCGAAATCACTCGAATTATCATCACAAAAACTTGTATAAGACAATTCAACAATAATAAGACTATTAATATAATTTTTCACAAGGTGACTAGTCTAATCTTTAAATAGTTTGACCAATGCCATGCTAAATGAACATCGACAGAATTGAATAGAGCCAAGCAATCACTAAAATCCAAATGGTAACTATTTCCGGCCACACTTCCCAAATTATTTCCACACTACTCCCCCACCCATATAAATAGTGATCAATGTTATTGTGCATAGAAAGAAGATGAATGCGAAAATAGTTTAGAAAATTCGAAAATTATCACCCTAAAGTGGAGGAGAAACCTAGTTTAGTGGACACAATTGCACATGAAAATCTCTTAACTAGATACTATGTAATTTTTAGGTGACTCTACTAAAAAGTAAAAACGTACAAAATGTAAATCAAAAAAATACTCTTCAGTAATTTTTTTTTTTAAAAACATATAAAAAAGAATGAAATATAGGAAGTTGCCGCAAAAAACTCCCACCGTAGTGGTCAACGTCCACAAAGCCGCCAAACATCATCAATCTCAAATACATTGTTTTCTTCCACCCTTTTAAAAAATTCCTTTTTTTTTAATTTAATTTAATTTATGTCCAATAATAAAATCTCAACTTTTTTTTTTTTTCATTTTTTTTCTGCTATATATAAATATATATATACACACACAAAACACCAACTCCTTCAATTCAATTTCATTTCCTCCACAAAATCCCAGAAATTCAACCCTTTTAATATTTTTCGTAAAAATTTCAAATTTTAATTACGGAATTTTTTTAAAAAAATCCAAAAATGTCGTTGTTTTCGCGGCGAATTGTCGCCGGAAAACCAACCCCTACACTCCCCCAACTCAACCTTCTGAAATTCCGACAACCTTTGACCATACGATGCACCTTCAAAAATTCGTCGAAATTTCATTTCAATCAAAATCTAAACTTAAACCTCAACCGTCGAATTGAATTCAAATCGGACGGCTTAGAACAAAGGAGAACAATAGAAAAGAAGACGACGTCGTTTGAGTGTAAAGTAGGAGAAGTCGTTAATGATAATGATGATGATGATGATCAGAAAATAGTAGAGAAAGATCAAAGGGTGGAGGTATTGTTGGCAGCAGGAGTAACAGTAGTACTTGGTGTAGGGAATCGAGTGTTGTATAAATTGGCTTTGGTTCCTTTGAAACATTACCCCTTTTTCCTCGCTCAATTCGCCACTTTTGGGTAATCCCATTCCTTGTTTTTTTTTTTTTCTAATATTAATATTTGGTTTATTTTGTTTAATTATGTTGTTTAGTTGATTTAATTTTATGGGTGTTTTTTCAATTTGTTACATCTTAATTGAATTGTTTAATAATTTAATTAATCTCTGTTTTTTTAGCTGTTTGTGGGTTAAAATAATGAATAATTTGATTTTGTTTGGATTTTGGGATGCATGCAATAAATCAAGTTTCCTTCTTTTTATCTTTTAAGTTGATTTTTTTATTAGAAATTTTACTTAAATTTGAGGGTATTTATTTATTTATTATTATTATTATTATTATTTTATTTTTACAAATGTTTAAAGTTGTTGACTTATGAAGATTATTTTATTTATTTATTTATTTTATTTGTTCACAAGATTGTGTTTTTATTGTTTTTTTTCATGACTAATTTATGGTGATTAATAAATAATTGTGATTCAGTGTACTTGAGTATCATTCCAAATCTTGAGAATATGATGATAATATATTAGTACAGTTTAAAATTACTGTAGTTTAGCTTTTAGTTTGATTGTTAGGCTTAAATTTTTGTAGCTTTTATGTTAAGTGGGGTTAAATGATGGAATGATTCACATCATATGGAGTACAAAAAGGCAAGGATATTTAACTACTCGTACTTTGTATGTCGAAAAGATAGTGTGAGATATGGCCTAGTGGGTTCAATTAACCACCTTTGTTTTTGGTGGTAATATACCATGTAGCTATGCCTTGGTTGATTGTAGTTGGAGTGTCCGAGCGCATTGGATAATATAATAAAAGAACTTTTTAAAATAAATCGAGGAATGATACATTTTTTGCATATGCATAGTTTTAATGGCTTAGCCTTTAGCATTGATTAATGTATTATTTTTTTCTAAGCATAGAAATATGAATATATGGTTGAGTGGCATCGTCGATCCTTTTTGACTAATGGTGGGAGTTGTTTAGGAAGTGGAAAGGTAGGCTTTTCGGAAAAGAAATTAAAGTTAAGTAGTATTTTGTTGTACAATAGTTTGCAAGACCCTTCTTGGAAAGTAAGGCTTCCTTTTTTCGCTTTCCTTCTTGCTTAGAGGAACAAATTGCTGACACTAATATCTGGGGGACCTTATGAGATTCTTGCCAACATTAGCAAATGGTGGAAATAAGAGCTTAATGGAGTAGATTATAGGCAATTTAGGTGTGGTCCAAATGATACTATGATGACATTTGTTAATTTGGGCATTGAAAGATCTATGCTTTGTAAATAATGGAAAAAGTGATAAACGAAGTTTTACGGTGTAGATTTTCAGCATATAAAGTCTGATTTCTAAATCTCTTGCTCAGTATGTGGGTATCTTCACTTCTCTGTACTTTCCCTGTTTCTCTGTATGTTTATTATTTGGTGTTTTAGAATCTACTTTGTATGTCTTTGATTCTGTGCTTGTCATTAAATTATGAGCCTTTATGTATTGTTGGTGACTTGGTCCCTATTTCCTAACACTTTATGAAGTATAATACTTAATATCCCCAAACCAATTCCTGGTCTTCATTTTTTAATGTCCTTAATTCTAGTATTATGCCTGGCTCCACCACGGTGCCACCAATAGTAGCGTATCTTTTTCTTTATAAAACCTTAGAAAGTGTATGAAAGGTTCAAAGTAATATTTACTATTGATTTGTAAGCAAATCTCTACAGAATTTTTCCATAATCTTGGGATTAAGAATTTATTGACCTCAAGTTCTTTTTCCTGCAATCAAACAGCCTTTCCATTTCATTATGTGAATTATGTTCATGTTTTACTCCCCACCGTTTGATTTTTGGAATGGCCATTTGGTTGACAATAACAAGGGGCCGTAAGTTCATCATAGCTATGAATTTATATAATTTTGCGAAGAAAGTTGATATGCCAATGTTTTTGACAATGCTATTTCCTCAATCATTTGTGTTTATTTAAAGATTCTATTACAGCTTTGTGTTTCTCTTAAAAGAGAACAAAAATGATTTTTGGGATGGATAGGCATTACCTACAACATACTTAACTTGTGACTATCGTTACAAAATACATATAAATTCATTACCATTATTACTATCTATTAATTCTAGAATGAACTCAATGCGCAAGGCAACATACTAACAGAGATATAAATTTGCGTTTTAATGAATTCAATTTTTTGTTCGTCAAGTACCTTGAATCTGGTATGTCATGTAATATGATGCATTATTAAGGCTTTATAGAGATTATATGTTATTTCACTTGAAAACTAATGAATTTATTTGAAGTGAAGCTGTAAAACTGAAACTTACTTTCATAAGATGTAAAGAACTTTGTGAAGTCATGGATTTTCTTAATCTTTACCATTTGCTATCCTCCTTATGCAGATATGTGGTTGTATATTTCTGTATTTTGTATCTTCGATATCGTGCGGGTTGTGTCACTAAGGAGATGCTATCATTGCCTCAACTTCCTTTTCTTGCAGTCGGGCTTTTGGAGGCTCTAGCAGCAGCATCTGGAATGGCAGCTGGAAGTAAGGTTAATGTGTGTTACTTATTTTAATTAGTATTGTGTTATTTTGTAGTTGCTTAAGAAGAAATTGAGTATTTAAGGTTTTATCTAACCTGATAAGGGTTTATATTCTTCTATATTTTGGAGCAGCAATGCTTTCTGGTGCTTCCATTCCAATTTTATCTCAGGTAATACGTTCTTCTAATTCTATCGATATTGCTTTACTTAAGAATTGCGAAGATATATTTTTTTGATTTCTCTTCGACACACATTTTTATTTTGCTATGATATCGTTGCCTTTAAATTTTTTGGGGTTTTTTCATATTGTGCCCCTGAGGTGTTGGGTTTTCTACGTTGTGCCTTCCCAAATTAAAACTTCCATTTGGTGCCTCTAAGGTTTAATTAGTTACTATGCCATGAACTTGTAGTGAACAAATATTAAATGCTCATAAATTAATTGTTGTATGAGTCATAGTGCTCTTTAATTGCAAGGAAAAATGGAAGAGTATGGGTCATGAGCAAAGGCGCATGAGCCACAAAATTGAGATTAAAATTGTGACATTTTCAACAACAAGGTCATGGTTTAGTCACTTACTGAACCATAGGGGCACTATGTGGAAGTTTCAATTTGGGAGGGCACAATGTAGAAAACCCAATACTCCAGGGGCACAATATAGAAAAACCCAATTTTTTTTAATATAAAACTATAGAGTATGTGGGCTTAGTGGCTTGCATTTTACTTGGGAGAGATGCTACTTCGTAAATAAGATAGCTCAAGTCACTTTAAATGCTGCCAAAAGTCTCCTTATATCCATCATCCGGTGAAAAGTCATTTCTGCTGATATGGTCTATAAAAGTCACCTCATACTGGTGACTATGCCAAGTGGATCTTTTGAGATATGGAAAATATAAATTGTTGTAAGCAAACAAAGATTTATGTATAATGAGCTAGTTACAATGATATTCTCTTTGCATGCTTGTTGTTNGTAAGTGTAAGCCATAATGAAGCGAAGATATTGTGGCGTATTTTGGTTTCCACAAGTCTAAAAAGGTACATCATCAAAAGTGACTATGCCAAGTGGATCTTTTGAGATATGGAAAATATAAATTGTTGTAAGCAAACAAAGATTTATGTATAATGAGCTAGTTACAATGATATTCTCTTTGCATGCTTGTTGTTATCGGACGCTTAACATGACCTTCATTTTATCTGCAGACTTTTCTTGTTTGGCAACTTCTCCTTTCTATTATATTTCTGGGAAGGAGATATAATATCAATCAGCTAGTGGGTTGCTTATTGGTCTCACTGGGTGTAATTATAACTGTAACAAGGTGAGCTGCATACTTCTTTGCTTCACAATTTTGGTCTTGTTCAATTTGAAATTTAAATGCTTTTATCCAAATTTTTATTATTTAAGACAAAATCTGGAGTGTTCGCTTTAGAATTATAATGAATGCCAATTTTCTTGTTTTGCTTTTAGGGTCGAATGTTATGTGTATTTTAGATTCATCTTTTCCCTGACTAAGCTCCATTTTGGAGCCCTCGTCTGAATCATATATTGTTCACTCTTGTTAATTTTTTCCCTCCTTGCATTGGAGTTTTTTGAAATTTAGAATTTGGTAGTAAGTCTCAAAGATGATCCATAACCATTTATTCTGTTAAAAATTTCATATGGCTGTTAATTGCACTTGGTTGGTTTAGTCATTGTTAACATTGGGAATCGTTAATTGCAGTGGGTCTAGTGCTGGTTCCTCCTTGAATGGTACTGGTATATTTTGGAGTATTTTGATGATATTTTCATTCCTTTTACAAGCAGGTGATACAATTTTGAAGGTAAGTACAAATCGCTATGCTGTATGTCTGTATCTTAGTTACTTCTAATGCCATTTGACTCTTGTGCTTTCTATTGCTTGTTTTATGACCATGCATTGTCTGATCAGATGATACATTATTTTGCAGGAAGTTATTTTCTTAGATGCTGCTAAGCGATTAAAGGTATATATGCTACTTGTTTATACCATCTTTAAGTTCTTTCCGCACCCTAAGTTTCTTATCTCTTGATCATTGTACTGAGAACATGGTTTTTCTATCTGTGACATTAAGGTGATTGATATACTTGAGTAAATGTCAAAATGGAGAATGAAAGAATAGGAGAGGAACCCATTGTCATATTATGGTAGACAGTTACTTCCGGCTCTGTATCTCCTATACATCGGTGCAATGAGATAACCATTTATAGCAGTTCTAAGTTATATATTGGAGCTCACGAGCTCAGTTAAGCACGCCAACTGATTCATGCTATGGGTCACTAAAATCGTGCTAGTGTCATTTTTCCATGTTGTATATTTGTATATGCTGTAGCCAAGCCATGAAAAGTTTGAAAACATTACCGTTTTTGTTACTTCATCCACATGTTTTGTTCTCTGGTATCTGTGATAAATCCTAAGAAAATTTTGGTTCTTGTTTCAGAAAGGCACAGTTGATATATTTGTTGTAAATTCATTTGGATCTGCTTATCAAGTAAGCATCGGATTTCATAAAACTAATTTATCTGAATTTCAAGTCCCATCAACGATTTCAGTGAATTACACGACACATTATAACTTATTAGCATTGGTTCCTGAAACTTTTCCCCTTTTTTCATCTGGCAGGCACTCTTTATATGCCTTCTTCTACCCTTCCTATCTAAGATGTGGGGTATACCGTTTAGTCAACTGCCATCATACCTTAAAGATGGAGCAGCGTGCTTTCTGAACATCAATACTCTCTCAACTGGTGCGACTAATTTTATTTTTTTAAATATCCCTCACCCCTCACCTTACTTTTCCTGGTATCAGATATGCATGGGAAGAGGTTTACAGTTTTCTTAGTGTAGGGAAGGGAAGCTTATTAAACTACAGGAAGTTCTCTTTATTTGGTTGCTAGATCTATATCATAGACAGTGTCTTTTATTCAGCTTTGAGGTTCAATTAAAGCAGAATTATAGATGAAGTTAGTTACGTCTTGCTGTTCATTACTTCATTTTGGTCATACATATAAACTGTTTTTTATTCAGCTTTGAGGTTATATTAAAGCAGAATTATAGGTGAAGTTAGTTACGTCTTGTTGTTCATTACTTCATTTTGGTCATACATATAGACTCGAGTGTGAGGGAATAAAGGGGATTGGCAGCTTCTTAAAGTTCCAATTAAATGCTTGGACAAGATATTTAATATGTTTTCTTCGGTTAAAGTTTTCTTTGACTGTCATAGAGTGAAACATTTGAACTGTCAATAAATGTTTCTTTGGTGTCCTGCAGGATGCAATGGTGCTCCTTTGTTGCCTGTGCTCTTTGTTATCGTGAACATGTGTTTCAATATATCTTTGCTACATCTTCTTAGAATCTCCACAGCAGTGGTATCTTGCCTTGCATCTACTGTTTCAGGTACACATTACTAATTACCGCTTTCATTTATTGTTGTTGTCCTGATTGGTTGCACTGTGCAACGTAATGGAAATGCATTAAGCTTTGAGCCCTTGCTGGTCTTTGCTCAATGTCAGGAATTGGAACACAGCAGTTTTTTTATGATACTACAATCAAATTCATGTACATAACTAGTACCATGTTTCTGTTAATTTGTGCTGAATTCTTGTTTGGGCATGTGACGACATTTTTATGAGATTTAGTGCTTCACTTGTCTGACCGTATTAAAATTTCAGTCTGAACTGTCTAAGAATTCTTTTCTCTGTGTGTAGTATGAAAATTTTAGTGAGAACAAGCTATCAACTTCTTGGTTTTACATAATGACTTCTTAATTTGCATGAATGTGAAACACCTAGCTTCTTGGCAGTTAGCTCTTGTAGTCTAGCTAAAAAGATAATATGGCATTATAACAGTTGACTGACTCTAACAATTTATTGATTCCTTTTGTTTCGTTTGACGTAATGAGAAACTTGGTTTTTACTTCACACAATCTGTTTACAAGACTTGAATACTGATACGATGTGTTTCGAATGCAGTACCCTTGTCTGTGTTTGTATTCACATTGCCCCTGCCATACCTTGGTGCTGGTACTGCTCTTCCTCCAGGCTTTGTATTGGGTGCTGCCGTTCTCGTTTTGGGTTTGTTTTTCTACTCGTGGAGGCCATCAATGGTGCCTGCTACGGCTGCTAGCGCAACCACTTCATGATTTAGGTGTAGCAGAATAGTCAACGGAAAATTGTATCAGTAGTGTTATTGTGGTAGCTATGTCACTATGTGCTTGTAGAATATCCTATTTAGTGATAGGAGGGGTTACTTATAATGAAATAAGCTGTGAAATAAACGTGTTTGGTGATATTCTTCCAGAGGGGCAAAGCCGATAATACTTTGACTGTTTCTGAATAATGTATCATTTTGCATCACGCAATGTTGATGTTGTTTCTAGTACATGATTTATTCGCTCAATCTTGTCAAAGAATTACGGCGTGTGTGTTGACATACAATCCAGTTTCAATGTACAAAAGATTGGAATTTTATTTAAGCTGATAAATGCTGATGCTTTGGAATTAAGTGCTTGTCACACTCTGAAATGGATAGTTACTTGATGCTCTCTATACTTGCAACAAGGGCTAAATGTCTTAGCACAAGTCAAATGGCACTTTGTAAATCACAAAAAGTGGTGCATTTTGTGCCCTTTACCAAAAGTGAATTTGCATAGTATGGACTTTGCAAAAGTAGTTACAACTTACAAGTTGCTCTCAATTCTGGTACAACTTACAAGTTACACAACTCTGCAATTTTCAAGTTGGATTCAATAATGTCATCCCAAGAAATTTCTCAATTTAACGAGGATTTTTTTTCCTTCTTGGTTTTGAGCAAAATGAGGGTTTATATCTTTGATAAATTTGCATATTGTTTGTCCGATTTGTCTTTTAAAAATTTAACTTTTACAACTTTGACTGTAAATTTTCATTAATACATAAGGTAAAAAAAAAAAAACAATAATAAGATTATTATATTGACCATCGTCCAACAGTTAAACCATATCAAATCCTTTATATTTATAATATTTATTAATCGATCGTTAATCAATCGTCAAAATCAACTGATGATCAACATTAATGATTTTAACGGTTAAATGCAACAACATTAGGCACTTATGAAGTTCGATCAAAGGTAACAGAAAATATAAGAGAGAGATTGAACTAACTTTCAAACAAACTTTTCCCGCGAGATTGAGCTAACTTTTGAAAGGAGAAACTGAATAAACTTCCAATCATGAGATTTCTGGGAAAATTTCATCTTTCTAATTCAATTAATAACTTAAAAATTCATCAATTTAATCTCTTCAATTTCTCAACACAATCAAAGAAAAGAAACCAATTAAAACCCCAAAAAACCCAGAAACCCAATGTTAAGAAAAATGCAATTTTGAAAAAAGATGATAATGATTCTTTGTTTAGTGAGATTACTGAGATTTTGGGAACAGGAAATATTGTTCCAAGTAAAATCTCAACTGGGGTTTCTATTGTTGACTCAAATTCTTTGGATTTTGGCGGTATTGAGAAACGCACACCAGATGTTTGTGAAAATGCTCAGAAGAAATTTAAGGGTAAAAATGAGGAGGTGTTTGGTAGGAGAGATACCCAGGTGGAAATTTTGTCTGGAAATGAAGATACAAGTGATGTAGTAAAAAGGTTTACAGCAATTGTAAGAGGGAGTGATGCCGGGGTTTCGATGGAGCAGAGGTTGGATGACTTTGGATGCGATTTGAGTTCCGATGTTGTAGTAAAGGTGTTAAAGAGGTGCTTCAAAGTGCCACATTTAGCTAACAGGTTTTTCGGTTGGGTGAAGTTGAAGAGTGGAAGTTGTGTTTCTACTGAAAGTTTCAACACCATGTTGTATCTAGCAGGGGAAGCTAAAGAGTTTGAATTGGTTGAGAGTTTGGTGGAGGAAATGGAAAGGTTTGGTTGTGAGAAAGATTTAAAGACTTGGACTATCTTATTTATGCATTATGGAAAGGCAAAATTGGTTGGAAAGGCTTTGCTGACCTTTGATAAAATGAAAAGGTCGGGTTTTGAACCTGATGCTGAAGCTTACCAACTGTTAATCCGTGTTCTTTGTCTGTCTGGAAAAGGTGAAATTGCATTAGAGTTTTACAAAGAGATGGTCCAAAAGGTTTTTGAGCCAGACAGTCGACTGTATGTCATGTTACTCAATTGTCTGGCTGATTGTGGAGATGTTAATGGCGTTTATTTAATTGCAAATGACATGATTAATATCTCTCAGATACCTGAACACAATGTTTATGTTTGTGTCTTAAAGAGCTTCTGTATGTCAAAGCGCATCAAAGAAGCTTTAGAGTTGATTCGTGATCTTAAGACTAAGAACTTGACGTTAACTTCTGAGCACTTTGAAACCCTGGTGCAGGGGCTTTGTAAGGCTTGTAGAATGGATGATGCCCTGGAGATTGTTGAGATCATGAAGAAACAAAATGTTATTAATGAGGTGGTTTATGGGGCTTTGATCAATGGATACTTGAGAAATATGGACCTTCCGAGGGCTCTGGATTTGTTTCAAGAGATGAAGGATGCTGATATTACACCCTTAACAAAAACTTGCACAGAGTTGATGCAGCACTATTTTAACTTTAACGACTATGAGAAGGCTTGTGCTATATATGATGAGATGCTCGAAAGAGGCATTAAGCTGGATTCTGTGGCTTACACAGCAGTAATTGCTGGCCATGTACGCAATAACTCTGTTTCCTCCGCTTGGAAACTATTTGAAAGCATGGACAAGGAAGGAATTGAAGTCACACAAAAGTGTTACCTTGTATTCATCAAGGAACTCTGTAGGAATTCCAACACCGATGAAATGGTCAAGGTTTTACATCATATGAAGGATAATAAGATTAACATTGGAAAGGAAATTAGCAATTGCGTCATTTTGTATTTGGTGAGGAAAAAGGAAACTGCAAAACTGGAAGAGTTGAAAAAGATACTAAGATGTAGAAATTACTTTAAAGCAGTTGAATCATCTAGAGTTGATTCTTCAGAGGAGGTGCATAATCTAGAGCTGTACAAAGTTGAGCCTACTGCTCAGAATTTGTTGCCGGAGCCTCTGCCACCGGCTTTTAGTGATAGTGATCTGCATAAAGTTTGTGCTTTGTTATCCTTACAAAAAGATTGGTTTGATATTCAAGATGCTTTGGAAGATTTGAAAGTGTTTTATACACCAGGTCTTGTCACCGAGATTCTTCGCATATGCAGTCAAAATGGTAATGCCGCCCTTCAATTTTTCTCATGGGTTCGTAATCAACCTGGTTACAGACACACAACAGAAACTTACAATATGGCTATTAAGGTAGCTGGTAAAGGAAAGGACTTTAAACACATGAGAGATCTCTTTTATGAAATGCAAAGAAACGGTTGCTTGGTAACTCCTGACACATGGACAATTATGATAATGGTGTATGGTCGAGTGGGTTTGACTAATATTGCATTGAACAATTTCAATGAAATGAAAGCGAGTGGTTTGAAGCCATCATCAAGTGCATACAAGTTCTTGATCATGTCCTTTTGTGGGAGAAAGGGTAGGAATTTAGATGAAGCCATCAAGCTGTTCAAGGAGATGACTAACATGGGAGTAAATCCTGATAAAGAATTGGTTGAAGTTTTGTTTGATAGTGTTTGCCAAGCAGGTAAAGTGGAAGACGCGAAGAAGTGCTTGGAATATCTCCACAAAGTTGGCTTTACTAAACCTCTGAGCTATTCTTTGTTGATCAGGGCTCTTTTTAGGAGCAATAAAGTTGAAGAAGCTTTAGCTGTAGCTAATGATGTTACAGAAGAACGTTCTACACTTGACCATTACATCTATGGGAGCCTAATTCATGGTCTCTTACAGAGTGGACAGTTAGACAAAGCTTTAGCCAAAATAGATTCTATGAAACAGGCTGGTGTTTATCCAACCGTCCATGTTTATACATCAATAATCTCACATTTCTGTAAGGAAAAACAAATGGGCAAAGCTTTGGATTTTTTCAAGACAATGTGGCAAGAAGGCTGCAATCCAACTGTCGTTACATACACAGCATTGATTCGTGGATATCTCAAGTCAGAAAAGTTTGAGGATGCTCGAAAATTGTTTCTTCGCATGAGACTAAAAGGACCACTCCCGGATTTCAAAGCTTACTCGATGTTAATCACAAGCTATTCTGAGGTGGGAAGATCTGAGGCAGCATTGCAGCTGCTATCTGAAATGTTGGATGATGGTATTGTACCTAGCACTGTTAATTTCCGAACTGTTTTCTTTGGGTTGAATAGAGAAGGCAAGAAGCATTTAGCCCAGAGAGTTATGCAACTTAAGCAGGCAGTAGCAAACAAACGGAAATTTTCAAAGTCATAGTGCCTTCTGAATGACTGAAATCTTTGACTCTTGCAGTTAGCTTATTTGATAGTAATAGAATAGATTCCTTAATCCATTGTTGTATTCTTCATGATTTTGGTGCTAATTCTAACTGATCATCCATTTTGAATGTGCATCTGGTTTTCTCCAGCAAACAAACTTGATATTGTAAGGATGTTACTTTGAAATCTTGAATTGAGGTATCCTTGTAAAGGTCAAGTACATTTTATTAATTTCTTGTTTGACAATGGTCAAGTACATCCTAAATTCCTAATTTTTGAAAACTACTTACTTCACGCTATTGATTTATGTAAATACTTATGGAATTGTCAGAAACCGATTTGCTACTTATAAATTAGGTGAACCAACCCAAACTTCACTCACTATCTGAACTCGATACGATCCAAACCTATCAAATCCAATTTACGTTTTAACTAAAAGTATGTAGCACGAGTACTTCACTTGACCATCGACAAACATTCTTATACTAAAATCATCTTCTAAACAAAAACCATATTACTATTATTCCATTAATAGCATGCCGTCACATTGTTTCACATTTATCGTTTCTAACCTTGTCCCCGAACCTATGCCACATAGGACCAAAACACTCGGTTCGACTGCTCCAAACCCAGGTACTTGGGGGTTTATCCAAAAACCCTCCCAAATTAAAATCCCTTTTCTTCTTTATTTTCTCCTCTACCCCAAAATCCCCCAAAAAATAACACTCCAAACTTAGAAATTCCCAGAAAGCAGAGATGTTAAGCAGAACATCTTACTCTCATTCAATTGCATTGGCATCATCTTCACCTTCATTTTCCCCTTTTAAACTCTCTTTCAATCTACTCAATTTCCCAGTTTCTTCAATCTCTTCTTCTAAAAACCCTCAAAATCTTCAATTTGAAAGCTTCAAACTTTCTACTTATTCAACTTTCACAAGTAAATTCAACTGTTTTCGTCGCAATTTCTGCATACCCACTTCGAATCTTAGGATTCCTTCATTTTCTGGAAGTTTCAGCTTAACCCCAAGTATGATGAATCGTCCTTCTTTCAAAGGTATAAACTTTGCTAATCTTGGATTTTATTATTTATTTATTTATTTATTTTGACTTTATGATTGTAAAGTTTTGATTTTGTTATATATTTGTAATTGCTACTATATTGTTTTTATTGATTTTCCAAATTCGTGTTATCTTTGGTTAGTGAAAAATCTAGACTAAGATAAGAGAATGATATTGAAAATTGATCATGTGAAAATGAAATTGAAAATTTGTAGATTAAGAGATTGGATTATTGGGATTATGGAGTTATAACCTGTTAGAACTTGAGGATGAACAAGAGACACCGGATATATCACTCCAAGGCACGGAAACTAGGCTTTCCTATTAGTTTAATTTCGCCCCTCTAAGGATCACCGGGTTATCACGAAATAACTAATGAGATACAATGGAGAGACAATTTACTTTGATGATCTTGTAAATCAAGAAAGAACATTGGAAGGAGTTTTATGTAGAATGCAAAAGAAGAAAATTTTCTAACGCCTTTCCTTCTTTGTCACAAGTTATTTATAGAGCACGAATGAATTCTAACTCTCCCAAAGGTTAAAGAAAAGAGTATATGTTACATCATAATCCTTAATGAGGATTAATACATGTAACACCTCAATCTTTAATAAGGATTAATGTATGTAACACTCTCAATCCTTAATGAGGATTAAATCAAACCCTTGCCATCATACTAGTATTTCCCTACCACTAGTATACAACCTTTGTAACAAAGCCCAATACACTATAAATGTACCAACATAATCGAAGTTGAGGGAGACCAAAAATGACTTGTATGAAAAGAGTTGTATATGATTTAATGAAAAAAAATTGGGTTTGGATGAGCATAGTAATATAACACTAGATAAGTAGATAGTGGTGAAGGAGGAAATGGTTTTTATGGAGGATTCGTATGAGATATAACTTGGTTTATGCAGCCGACCTCATCTGTTGTGATTATGGTCTTGAAATGTTGTGTTCAAGTAGTGGACAGTTGTTTTTACTTTAAAAACTCCCTAGATGACTTAGCCTTAAAATTGTAATGTTTCCGAGCCCGTTATGTCTTTTCCTCGAATCGCCTTGTGATATTGTAATGTGTCCATACCGTGTGTATGGTCTCTACTCCCTATTTAGGGGTAGGGCTATTCAGGGTGGAGTTGCGGGAGATGAATGTTGTTATCGGGATTTGATTTTGTGTAGATAGTCTTGTTTATGTGATTTTATCGGACTCCGAATGAAGTTGGTGATCTTTGATTGTATCTAATTCAGCATTTACGACTGGAGGTAGCGCTGGAGGTGAAAGAGAAATACTGGTGCAGCACTTGCTTGTCAAAGAAGATGACCTTAACCTTTTGGTGGAACTTCAGAAAAGGGTTGCTGGAGGTGTGCTTTTTCTATAGTAGTTTTGTAAGTGATTGGGTATGGTGGTATGATTGACAAGTTCTGCTGATGTTCTGAATTTTCTGATGCTGTAAACCAGGTGAGGATTTGAGTGACCTTGCTGTGGAATACTCGATTTGCCCGTCAAAGGAAGAGGGTGGAGTGCTTGGTTGGGTCAAAAGAGGACAAATGGTATATTGAATGTTTAGATGTTTAGATACTTTTTTCTTGGAAATTTTTTCTGTTACATTGTTGTAATAGTTTATACTTCATGGAGACCTTTTCATGTTTCCGAGTAAAAGCTAATTTGAGACTTCCTTCTCACACCAGGTACCAGAATTTGAAGAGGCTGCATTTTCTGCACCATTGGACAAAGTTGTAAGATGTAAAACAAACTTTGGATGGCACTTGCTGCAAGTATTATCCGAAAGGTTAGCCTATCTTAATATCATCTGACAAGACTTTAAATAGCTGATTGCTTATCCACCGCCTTAATTTCTTTACTTTTTGCTTGACGACATTGCTTTAGGGAAGGAGCATTGCTTGGTGAAATTCAACCCAATGAGCTGCATGAGAAACTGCAAGATCCCAGTTTTACGGAAGAGGCACAACTGATTGATGTTCGAGAGCCAGAAGAAGTGTAAGTGTTTATCTGCAATTCTTTTTTATGGATTACATTTCAAACAATTCCTCGTGAGCTTCTTGCGAGTGTCAGTTCATTATTAAGATAACCACTATTCTTCTTCATGGACTGTTTTGGTGTTTTGCATTGATAAAGTCGTGCAATTGGCACTAGAACAATGAAGCACACTCGATCTGATTAAATTTAGTAGAGTTTGTTTCTCGAACCTTTTTTCCAGTGTTTAGAGGAGTAGTATGAAGCTTGAGCTGAGCTTGAAATTTTATAAGATATATGCAGTCTAAAAATTAATCATTATTCAGTCTTTCTCTTTCTTTGGTGTCGGATGTGCACTGATCTGTCCTTGCATACTTGTGATTTTGATGGTTTTGGTATAAATTGCGTGCAGTTCCACAGCATCCTTACCAGGTTTTCAGGTTCTTCCTCTTCAGCAATTCGGGAGCTGGGGACCAGAGATAACGACCAAGTTTAATCCTGAAAAAGATACTTACGTTATGGTTAGTACTCCATACACTTAAGCAAGTATTCCTCAGAAATTTTCTTATTCATATGTCAACCATACTAATGTATGCTATGTTTCCAGTGTCACCATGGAGTGCGATCAATGCAGGTTGCCAAATGGTTGCAAACTCAGGTATTTTACTTTCAGTTGAACCTTTTCATTCCATATTATCCATATATAATTTTGTGAAATCGTGAATTTTCGAAAAGTCAGCTATGTATTTGTTAACTGATCTAGATATAATCTTGTTCAGGGCTTCAAGAAAGTGTTCAATGTAACTGGAGGTATCCATGCTTATGCTGTGAATGTTGATCCTTCAGTTCCAACTTATTAGGATATTAAGAGGTAGCATTAGCAGCTATTATTTTTCTAAACCTTTTCATGGTTTTTTTTTTTTTTTTTTTTTTTTTTTTTTTTTTTTTTTTTTTTTTTTTTTTTTTTTTTTTTTTTTTTTTTTTTTTTTTTTTGTTTTTTTTTTTTTTTTTTTTTTTTTTTTTGTTTTTTTTTTCCTTTGCCTTTGTTGATATACAAGTCGTAGTGTTTAGAATGTATTCTTGACGGATTTCATGATATCGAATTCGCACTTATTTGTGTGGATCAAGTGTCATTTTGGTAATGTTAGATTGTTGATATTTCAATGGAGCTCATCAAATTTTGAATAGTTTGGAAAAGTTGGTGCAAATTTGCTTCTTCTTATTTACGTTTTATTGAGCGAATTATGAGTTACAATTCTGGTCTCTGGTATATTTTCAGGTGATTTGATCAACAACAATTTAGATGTGTGTTACCTCTTAAGAACATCTACGTTTTATGCTGTTAGGTGATTTTATGACAATTCAAGTACTCCGTAACAATTATGTTCCCTTTGGATCTGAGTATTTTTAAGCAGCATCAAAAGGTTTCTCTAATTAACCGTACTTTTCTTGGCTTAAAATAACAGAATTATCCTTTGTGGAGTAATATCTATGTTATTTCTATTATCTCCTTGTCATTCAATTGAATTGCGTATTAAGCCATTACTAATTCGGAAGCGACTGTATTATGTATATCTATCTTGTTGTAATTCTGCCTGTATGTGACAATTAATCTCAATTAAAGAGCATAAATTTTATTAGTAAATCTGATGTATGCGGACTCAGTAAAATGTGATAAATGTTGTTTTTTGACAGATTCTATCAATACATTATTTATCTTGTGCAAAAGATGTAAAAGCAAAAAATTTCCCAAAATAGTTAATGAAACTCATGATTGTATATATATATATGTATAAAAAAAAGAATTAAATAGGCAAATCCATTAGTTTCCCGCGAAATCTCCCTAACCAATTGAAGCACTTTATTTACTTGATTTTTCAAAAAAATTATCTCTTTTTCCTACATTTCCTCAGCATCACATACTTGTTTCTCCCTTTGCAAATTTTCACCTTCAATCCAACCTGTATCTTCTTTCCTTCTCTTCTCTCTCCTCTAATCTTCGACTTTCGCCTTAAAACAAAATCTAGTTTTCCTTTCATTCTCCCCACCCCCATTTCCCCTTGGAGGAAAAAAAACCATCAACAATAGTAAAGGAAAAACACACCTTGAACCTTAGGACGTACCCCACCCCATTTCTTGCAATTATTCCTTTATTCTCGAATTTCTCTGTGTTTCTCTCCATGGGCAATTGTTGCCCTCGAGGCAACGCGGCCCCCAAAAATCCCGTGATGATAAAAAGGGCGGCAAATCTACCTCTCCACCAGCAATAATGGTCCCACTCCTAGCAGCAACAAAACGGAGGCTTCCGGTAAGGCAACTCCTCCCGCACCTCGGCCCCAAGCCATAACAAGAACTCTAAGTCAGCCCAAAATGGGCACGTGTTAGGCCGGCCCATGGAGGATGTTAAATCGATGTATAGTTTCGGGAAGGAGCTAGGTAGGGGCAATTTGGGGTAACCCATTTGATAACACCACAGGCAAACAGGGAACAGTATGCTTGTAAGACAATTGCAAAGCGGAAGCTGGTAAGTAAGGAGGATATTGATGATTTCGGAGAGAGGTTCAGATCATGCATCATTTAACGGGGCAACCCAATATTGTGGAGCTTAAAGGAGCGTATGAAGACAAGCATTCGGTGCATTTGGTAATGGAACTATGCGCTGGTGGAGAGCTCTTTGATCGCATCATTGCCAAGGGTCATTTCACCGAACGTGCTGCTGCTTCCTTGCTTAGAACCATCGTTCAAATCGTCCACACTTGCCATTCTATGGGTGTCATTCATCGTGATCTCAAGCCCGAAAATTTCCTTCTGTTGAATAAGGATGAAAATTCGCCCCTTAAGGCCACTGACTTCGGTCTTTCTGTCTTCTACAAGTCTGGTACAGTATTTCATTTCTTTTGTTTTATGGACCTTTATTATCATTTCCATAATTAATCCACATCAATGTATACTGTTGTTGATGTATATCCTCATCACCTCTTCTTTGTTATGATAGGGAAAGTTTCAAGGACATTGTTGGGAGTGCATATTACATTGCACCTGAAGTCTTGAAGCGAAAATAGGCCAGAAGTAGATATTTGGAGTGTTGGGGTCATGTTATACATTTTTTATGTGGTGTTCCTCCCTTTTGGGCTGGTAATTTTTAAAATCCTCCTTATTTTTAGCTCTCTTTTTACCTTTTCTGTTAACGTGCCTTGATTAGATGCTCTGAAATTGATTGAAACTGTAAATTTGCGTTTCATCAGAAAACCGAACATGGTATATTCAACGCAATCTAAGGGCTCATATCGACTTCACAACTGATCCATGGCCATCAATTTCATCACAAGCAAAGGATCTGTTAGGAGGAGTGTTGAATGCTGACCCTAAACAAAGGCTTACAGCTTATCAAGTTCTCAGTAAGTTGTACAATTCAGTTTTTCTTAACTTTTTTCTTGTTTAGAAGTCGTTTCCTTTCATATGTTGTTTCTTCACTTATCTAGTATCTAATGAAACTTGTGTTTTTTGGCCAGATCATCCATGGATCAAGGAGGATGGAGAAGCTCCGGATACTCCTCTGATAATGCTGTCCTTGATAGGCTCAAAACAGTTCCGAGCAATGAACAAGTTCAAAAAAGTTGCTCTTCGGGTAAATATATAGGCTAAAACATACTCTTGTAGTTCAATAAACTTATGGTTCCTCTAAAAAATGTTCTTATTATGTTGCTGCTCTGATATGCTTTTGTTTAGGTTATCGCTGGATGTTTATCGGAGGAAGAAATCATGGGACTGAAAGAGATGTTTAAAGACATGGACACGGACAACAGCGGGACAATAACTCTTGAAGAGCTAAAACAAGGCATGCAAAGCAAGGGGCTAAGCTATCTGAGTTCGAGGTCAAGCAGTTAATGGAAGCTGTGAGTTTTTTCTGTTCTGAACTCAAGCATAAACTAACTTCACCTTAAAAGAAATCTTGTAAAATGATTGATTACAATCTGTGTACTGGAAAACTACAGGCGGATGCAGATGGAAACGGAACTATAGACTATGAGGAGTTTATCACGGCAACAATGCATATGAATAGAATGGACAGAGAAGAACACTTATATACAGCGTTCCAGTACTTTGACAAAGACAATAGCGGGTAATGATATAGCCTGTGTTTGCTTCAACTTATCTAACAAACTCTTCAATTTTGATGTGTGAAAATTAATTATTAGTAAATGAAATGTAGTCAAATATATCAGGTGAAATAGCAGAACAATCACTCGAAATTTCTTATTGTCTCAGGTACATTCAATGGAAGAGCTAGAACAAGCGCTACAAGAGTTTGGCATGCACGATGGAAGAGACATCAAGGAATAGTTTCGGAAGTGGATAGTGTGATAATGTAGTGACATTATAGAATCTAATCAATCATTATTACTTGTCGACAATACATGGATAACAAAAAAACCTATATTTCTCCCAATATGTGGATGGTCGAATCAACTACGATGAATTTGTGGCTATGATGAGAAAGGTAATCCTGAAGCAGGAAACTTGAAGAAGAGACGCAGTATAGCTATGTAAGGAGCATATGTCGGGGAAAAGATATATCTTCGGCGACACCAGTGAATGATTGAATGTAACAATGCTTACACTATGTTGTATGTTTGAGCCAAAGGAAATGGGGTGGGGGGGCTAAAAAACAAACATAACAAAATCTTGCAAAGGTGTGTTTTCGAGCTTAAGATTGTTGGGGTGCTGATTCTGTATTCTTAATTGTTCTTATTTCCAGATTTTTTTTCCTCATTTTTATGTAAGTGCAAAGTGTACACTAGTGTAATCTAATTCAATTGTAAGTAATTTTATTAGGCTTGGCTTTGTATTACTTATTCTTCGTTGCTTTACGATCAACAACATTCTAAAGGTAGGTAAAGTAAGCCATTGTTATACAAAGTATAGAGGTTCATTGATTAAATAAATTGACGCAACCGATTATCAAATCTATATAATATGTAATTAATAATTAACCTTTTTCTTCTAAATTCCAATGTTTTTTTTTTTTTTATTTATATTATTATTATAATCTTTATTTACTTTCATTACCAAGGTAATTATTTATTTTACTCGTGAGATTATCTAAAAGCCACAATTTAATAATAGGAAAAATTACATTTCTTTTCTCTTGATTAAAGCCATTACAAACTAATTAATTTTCCTTAGGGTGGCAATTTGCTCACCTCACCTCTATTAACCTTGCCCTACGTTCTAATTTTTTCCCCCTTGCAATATTTTACCCAATTTTTTGGGGGAATATTGAACCTAACATGAAAAACAAGATATAAATTAGAAATCAATGATGGGCCGAAAAGAAGCAAGAAGGCCCACTAAAGGGGCATTAATGTATGTTGTGGCTCAACTCCTGAAAGTAGGGCCTTGAATCGGAAAGGCATCTGTGACATTAGGCCCACCAACAACAGCTCCAACAAGCTTATTTGGGTTCGGATTTGGGCTTAGAGAAATAGCGTGAGCCCGCTTTACAACCAATATGGGCCGGGTGAACATGGACCGATGGTAGTGGAACTGCCCTGTGATGGATCCTTTGTGGAGATAACGTGGTCCATATCCCCAGTATGACATCCTTATTGATTGTCCCCTAGTATGTAATCCACCTGCCATCACATTCAATGGCACCCTTAATAAAATAAAATAAAATAAACAAAGATGAAATATTTCTTACAAATATGGAAATTCGTGTTCATTAATCATTATTATTCATATTAATAAACTTGTACTGACTTTGTCTAATCATAAAAACTATCAAATGTATCACACAACGTTTCAAGATATTTAAAAAAAAAACAAACTATCACATGTTACACAGTTGTGAAAATTTTTCGTCTTATAAACAATCAATGGCACATATAGAACTTTAAAAAACACGAAGAAACCATCGTACTCGAGATTTCCTATAATGAAGATAATGAATCAATGAATGTGTGATTCTAAAATTTTATAAATTGCTAAATTCCAAATCTTAATCAGAATTCATAACATGCCTACTAATTGAGATCATGAATTCATGAGAAAATCATATAGTATAAAGTCAAAAAAAATGTCAGTTATCATGTGATAAAAATGAAAGATACTCCAACAGTTGGGTACATTACATACATAGATGCCTTGACTTTGGAGCAATACGATTGGACTTAAGACACATTGTCTTTATACACATCTCACTTCCAAATGTTCTTTCATGTGGTCCTTAATGTGCTAAACTTCCACCAATAAATATATCAATTATTTCAACATTTTTTTTTAATTCTTTAATCCAATATGATGATTACAAATTAAGTGACACATGTAATCCTTATTGATGTAATTTTCCTAAGGTGCAAGTAAAACAAATTTCTAGGACCCAAAAACCATGAGCTAGCCAACATTAACTTATTTGGTCCAATTTCTAGTGATGAATTCAATGGCCTATAGTTACCCAATTTGGATGAATCATTAAGACATTATGGTGGCAAAGGAGTAATGATCACGAGTTTTATTGTAGATTTGTAGATAACCTAAATTACCTTTTTCTTTTAATACTTTAGATACCTGAAATACTTGTCGCATTAAAATTACATTATTTACTTCTTTTCTAGGAGTCCTAGCATGGTGCTCGGTTGTTAGTTAAGTAGCACAAATTTAGGTAAGTGATCGAATTAATTGAACGTTGAATGTTTTGTTTCATTTGTAAAATACTGAATACCTACCGAACTACAAAATGTGAGTAGTTGACGGAAATGTTATCTAAACACTCAATATAATGACCAATTTCGTTTAAAAGTCGCGAAACTAGTGATCCTTTTAACGATCCAAACAGCTCTAGAGCAAGTATCTAGTGATTTGCTAGATTCATCTAAGCCATTGAACCAAAGAGTGGATAAAAAGAACAAAAGTTGCATGAAAAAACAATGTATGGGACACCAAACTATCTATTATCTATCCAAACATCCTACATAAATGTAAATTTGGACATACTTGATTCCCCCATCCTTAAGATAACAACTACTCATACATACAAATTAAAGTACTAAATTCCAAAATGAAAGCTACATACCGTATACAATTATACATATGCATTGACATGTAACGGATATCTTATATGTGTGTTGATATCATGGTCCCCAAAACCATAGGTTATATAAATGACTTTATGGTTGTTTGTTGGCATATTCACTACTGACAAAACTAGAGCATAATATGTATGTATGAAATATATGAACGTTAAAAATTGTAACATTTTAAAAGAAAGAGTGGAAGAATCCAATTAAGAAAAATTTACCTGACGTTTAGCCAATTGTTTTAGAAGAGAAGGGATGCTGAAATTCCTCCATGGCACTTGGTGATTGGAGTGACTTAGGTAGTTAGAGTAAGCTAGGAGTAGGAAAGATAGGGACGTTACATGTTGCATGTTACTTCCTCCAGCCTTGAAGATCAACCCACCTATAACATTCATTACAATAATTATGTGATCAAACTCTTCAAATTAGTTGGAATAAGTAACCATATCGTATTCTCGACATTTTATTTTTCGAGAAAAAGTCTTATGGAATTTTCATAAAATAGCCTATATACTTTGATTTTTGTGGTTTACCTGGAGAATATTGAACTTCTGAATGAGCAACACCACAGGAATTACAGCAGCATATGAAGCTATCAGCGTTGCTCTTAAAATTCTTCAAGTCATCGCTTTCCCCATCAACACTTCCATAATTAACAAAGTACGTACGGAACACATTCATGTTCAACTTGGTAACTAAATTCGAAGTTATAATTATGTGTAGGAAATGGCTACCAAAGTCTCTTCAAAACTGATATTGAGTATACTTCTTAGAAGATTAAACTTGTTAAACTGGCATAATTTCATTGGCTCATACATATGTGATTCAAGAGTTTGGGGTAACTAAACATCTAAACATGTTCTATGGAATATATATATATATATATATATTTACTTTATAAGTACTCGTAAACTAACTACTGAAATTGCCAGTACAAAGTACAAAGTTCCACATACATAACACAAGGAAATAAATTAATTAGTTCAATCCCTTTAATTTCTTATTTGCATTATTGCTTTGAGCTTATTCTCTTCTCAATTTATTCAGTTGTAAAACCTTACTCCATATAAGTTTTAGGAGCAGTGATGACAATGATAAGAGCAGTAAAAGTGAAAAACAGAGAAAAGAAAAGAGCCACAAATTAACAAGTCAACAAACATAACAATGAAGCAGAAGCTAATGGCCAGAATGGGGAGTTCTGTGTTTTTCAGCCTTTGGCACATGCATGACCTGGCAACAATTTCACTTATAACCCCAAATATTTCATATATATTTAATGTATTCCAAAAATAAATAATTTTTTTATTTTATAAAATATAGTCCAAGTAGGTGATAGGGGCCTTAAGATAAAGAAATATTTGTTTGCAAATGCACATTGCTCCATAATAATAATATTTCTGTTACAATGTATGGGTTGAATCAATTTGTCAATTTCATGATTAGGGCATATATGTTCGACGTAAATGTAAGTATCAATCTTAGTTCAATACTCTTCGATGCCATATGATATGATTAAAGGTCTGTTTACTTCAGCTGAAAACAGATGAACTGAACAGAACTGAACCGAAAGTTTTAATGAAAGATTAATGAATAACAAAATAAGAGAAGAGCTGAACTGAACTGAACAAATTTAAGCTGAAGTAAAACAGACCCTAACTCAAACGCCCATATATACTATGACCACAAATTAATTACACTGATGTAAAATGTAAACAAGACTCTTGTAAACTCTTTAATTTTTTTATTTTTCGAAAATATACCGAAAATAAAATATTGTAAATACCACATTTGTAACAAATACTTACACGTAAAGTAAAATATATATTGGATTATATTAGATGAGAATAATAACAAACACCATTAGATGCTCCAAATCCAATTGTACAAAGTACAAAACCAACTCATGATTCTCTCAAGTCCAAGTAAGGTTGAACACAATGATCTAAAAATACAACTAGTAGTATCACATGTGCAATCATATCTACGTAGATTTTCTTTCATCTATGAACTTTTTGACTAAATTACCAACAATTTATGATTATATAAACCTTAGGTTAGTAAATTGGATAGCAAATAGTTGGACCCACGTTGAATTCTAAGCCCATCATAGCTTGGAAAACCCAAAACCCACAAAAAAAAAAATTTTAAATTTAAAAAAAAAAAAAAAGATCAGATTTCCACAAACACATGATTGGCTAAGGTCTTGTGGGCCCTCTAAATTAAGTCACAGGACAAGAGAATAAGTGTCTCATTATTAGGGACAAGAATTCCGTAGGTCCAGCCAAGATTTAGGAGTAAAAATTGCTCATTTTCCTACTAATTGCATTTGTGTACTCTTAATTGCTTCATTAATTTTACTTCCCGCATTGCAATATTTCATCCAGTAATATATTTTTTTTTGGCTTTCTATTCTCTATACGAAAATCACCTAAATTGGAAGGAGCATCTAATTGGCCATAATAAATTGTCCGCATCAATTTATCCTAATAGTATAACGATAATGGGTAAACAAAATATTCTCTAATGCTTTCATTAGAAAAAACTACCACGTTACAAATAAAATGCAACAATTAAACATTTTTTTCTCTACTTTATATCAAGTTGTTATATAAAATTAGTACACAGAAGGCGCAGGACAAATTAAATTAAAAATAGTAAAAAGAGGGCATGTTATGAATCTTAATCATGTATGCATGGGTTGAAAGAAAGAAAGAAAAGAGTAGAGAGACTTACCTTGAATGAGAATGTTAATGTTAATGCCATCATGCTTATTATCCCATCCAAATTCATTAATAGTGTCTCCAGTCCTTATAATCACCTCGATTCTTCACTATGTTATCTCTGTTATCCCCCTTCTTGTGGCTTTGTGTAACCATGTGCTCTCCCATAACAACTCATCCTACACCCTCAACATTTTTGGAGACCTATTAATATTTTATTACCGAATAATTCTTCTTTTACCAATTATCGTTCCATGTTTGTATTTTACTTTATACATTTTTTTTCTCGCTAAAATTTTCTTTTTTGCTTCGTATATACAACCATGTTCAAATTACAAAATTTGTTTGATTAAACTTGGTCAATGTATGATTGCATAGAATATTAGAAGTCTCAAGCAACACAAAAAATGTACCAAGTCCTAGTGTCCTACCAACAATAAAATCATAAAATGATACATTAGAAGTCCAATACCCTAAGAAGGAACATGGTCCAAAGTACTAATGTACTATAAACATGTAACATTAGCAAAATGTGCAAAAGTTTCCAAAAACATAACAGGTAAAGTCAAGAAAAAAAAAACTCCAAACATTATGAAAGTGCCAAAAATATAAAAAACGGAAAAAAAAAAAAAAGGGTTCACATATCATATATTCACATGTATGCAACTATGCATAATAACTGTACAAAGGTAATGGGGTAACAGAGGTACCTGATAGCCGTTAACATCGCAGTAAAAAGGGGCAAACTGCTCTTTTTTAGACTCGAGCTGTATGCACCTCGATGTGTGTCCGCAAACTTGAACACCGACAAATTAACCAACCCCACTCATTATGCCAACTTCCAACCACCTAATCATTCAACTAACATAAATTATAAATACACACTAGCGCCTAATCGACCTAGCGTAACCAAACACATACGAACAGTGCGTGTAGGCGTCTGATAGACTGGTACGGTTTTTTATAATTCCTTTACTCAATTTAGACTTTTCCAAATGATTCATCGTCATACCTACATATAACCTCAGATTACGTAGGTTTAAAAGAACATAGCCTTAGTGGAATTTTTGTACCCAATACTTTATACGACTTTCAATATTAAATATTGGACATGACCAAAAAAGGAGAAACAAATCCATTGATTTCGTGACAAAGCAATTCCATCTCTCTTTGGACATTATTCTTTATTGGTTTGACCCTTTTTATGTAAACCACTTTTATGGCATGTAATGGGAAGAATTTTTTTTTTTTTAATAATGATTAGCATTGCGTAAAGCTTACGCAATATTAAGAAACTACTCCGTGATGTACTCATAAATTCCATAATTTCAATAATGGAGTACTACTATTCAAAATGTCAAAATTATATGAACACCACATATCAATTTATGGAAACTCTTGATTGCTCAACAACACGACTAGTTGACTTGATTGATTGCTTTCTGCTTGATATGGTGTCTTGTTGATTATTGTTTAACCATTATACTCTATAACCAAATTAACACCCGTCGGCCTGGTTGGGAAAATCTCGCTAACGTAATCAATTGTATACATAATCTAAATGAAGAAATTATGCAAACGTAGTAAAGATATTGAGACGGAGAGAGTACTAAGTATTATATAAATATGGTTTTTATTCAATAAATGATCGGCATCTCTAATTAAGTAAAGATAAAACATTACTATCTCCAACATAAATGTTATCACCTACAAATTTTCTTAAGCAACAAAC
>PYUH01003976.1:1385258-1402498 GCA_016808085.1 Suaeda aralocaspica
TTTTTTTTTTTTTTTTTTTTTTTTTTTCCTTTGCCTTTGTTTGATATACAAGTCGTAGTGTTAGAATGTATTCTTGACGGATTTCATGATATCGAATTCGCACTTATTTTGTGTGGATCAAGTGTCATTTTGGTAATGTTAGATTGTTGATATTTCAATGGAGCTCATCAAATTTTGAATAGTTTGGAAAAGTTGGTGCAAATATTGCTTCTCTTATTTACGTTTTATTGAGCGAATTATGAGTTACAATTCTGGTCTCTGGTATATTTTCAGGTGATTTGATCAACAACAATTTAGATGTGTGTTACCTCTTAAGAACATCTACGTTTTATGCTGTTAGGTGATTTTATGACAATTCAAGTACTCCGTAACAATTATGTTCCCTTTGGATCTGAGTATTTTTAAGCAGCATCAAAAGGTTTCTCTAATTAACCGTACTTTTCTTGGCTTAAAATAACAGAATTATCCTTTGTGGAGTAATATCTATGTTATTTCTATTATCTCCTTGTCATTCAATTGAATTGCGTATTAAGCCATTACTAATTTCGGAAGCGACTGTATTATGTATATCTATCTTGTTGTAATTCTGCCTGTATGTGACAATTAATCTCAATTAAAGAGCATAAATTTTATTAGTAAATCTGATTGTATGCGGACTCAGTAAAATGTGATAAATTGTTGTTTTTTGACAGATTCTATCAAGTACATTATTTACTTGTGCAAAAGATGTAAAAGCAAAAAATTTTCCCAAAATAGTTAATGAAACTCATGATTGTATATATATATATGTATAAAAAAAAGAATTAAATAGGCAAATCCATTAGTTTCCCGCGAAATCCTCCCTAACCAATTTGAAGCACTTTATTTACTTGATTTTTCAAAAAATTATCTCTTTTTTCCTACATTTCCTCAGCATCAACTACTTGTTTCTCCCTTTGCAAATTTTCACCTTCAATCCAACCTGTATCTTCTTTCCTTCTCTTTCTCTCTCCTCTAATCTTTCGACTTTCGCCTTAAAACAAAATCTAGTTTTCCTTTCATTCTCCCACCCCCCATTTCCCCTTGGAGGAAAAAAAAACCATCAACAATAGTAAAGGAAAAACACACCTTGAACCTTAGGACGTACCCCACCCCATTTCTTGCAATTATTCCTTTATTCTCGAATTTCTCTTGTGTTTCTCTCCATGGGCAATTGTTGCCCTCGAGGCAACGCGGCCCCCAAAGAATCCCGTGATGATAAAAAGGGCGGCAAATCTACCTCTGCCACCAGCAATAATGGTCCCACTCCTAGCAGCAACAAAACGGAGGCTTCCGGTAAGGCAACTCCTCCCAGCACCTCGGCCCCAAGCCATAACAAGAACTCTAAGTCAGCCCAAAATGGGCACGTGTTAGGCCGGCCCATGGAGGATGTTAAATCGATGTATAGTTTCGGGAAGGAGCTAGGTAGGGGGCAATTTGGGGTAACCCATTTGATAACCCACAGGCAAACAGGGGAACAGTATGCTTGTAAGACAATTGCAAAGCGGAAGCTGGTAAGTAAGGAGGATATTGATGATGTTCGGAGAGAGGTTCAGATCATGCATCATTTAACGGGGCAACCCAATATTGTGGAGCTTAAAGGAGCGTATGAAGACAAGCATTCGGTGCATTTGGTAATGGAACTATGCGCTGGTGGAGAGCTCTTTGATCGCATCATTGCCAAGGGTCATTTCACCGAACGTGCTGCTGCTTCCTTGCTTAGAACCATCGTTCAAATCGTCCACACTTGCCATTCTATGGGTGTCATTCATCGTGATCTCAAGCCCGAAAATTTCCTTCTGTTGAATAAGGATGAAAATTCGCCCCTTAAGGCCACTGACTTCGGTCTTTCTGTCTTCTACAAGTCTGGTACAGTATTTCATTTCTTTTGTTTTATGGACCTTTATTATCATTTCCATAATTAATCCACATCAATGTATACTGTGTTGATGTATATCCTCAATCACCTTTCTTGTTTATGATAGGGGAAAGTTTCAAGGACATTGTTGGGAGTGCATATTACATTGCACCTGAAGTCTTGAAGCGAAAATATGGTCCAGAAGTAGATATTTGGAGTGTTGGGGTCATGTTATACATTCTTTTATGTGGTGTTCCTCCCTTTTGGGCTGGTAATTTTTAAAATCCTCCTTATTTTTAGCTCTCTTTTTACCTTTTCTGTTAACGTGCCTTGATTAGATGCTCTGAAATTGATTGAAACTGTAAATTTGCGTTTCATCAGAAACCGAACATGGTATATTCAACGCAATCTTAAGGGCTCATATCGACTTCACAACTGATCCATGGCCATCAATTTCATCACAAGCAAAGGATCTTGTTAGGAGGATGTTGAATGCTGACCCTAAACAAAGGCTTACAGCTTATCAAGTTCTCAGTAAGTTGTACAATTCAGTTTTTCTTAACTTTTTTCTTGTTTTAGAAGTCGTTTCCTTTCATATGTTTGTTTCTTCAGCTTAATCTTAATGAAACTTGTGTTTTTTGGCCAGATCATCCATGGATCAAGGAGGATGGAGAAGCTCCGGATACTCCTCTTGATAATGCTGTCCTTGATAGGCTCAAACAGTTCCGAGCAATGAACAAGTTCAAAAAAGTTGCTCTTCGGGTAAATATATAGGCTAAAACATACTCTTTAGTTCAATAAACTTATGGTTCCTCTAAAAAATGTTCTTATTATGTTGCTGCTCTGATATGCTTTTGTTTAGGTTATCGCTGGATGTTTATCGGAGGAAGAAATCATGGGACTGAAAGAGATGTTTAAGAGCATGGACACGGACAACAGCGGGACAATAACTCTTGAAGAGCTAAAACAAGGCATGCAAAAGCAAGGGGCTAAGCTATCTGAGTTCGAGGTCAAGCAGTTAATGGAAGCTGTGAGTTTTTTCTGTTCTGAACTCAAGCATAAACTAACTTCACCTTAAAAGAAATCCTGTAAAATGATTGATTACAATCTGTGTACTGGAAAACTACAGGCGGATGCAGATGGAAACGGAACTATAGACTATGAGGAGTTTATCACGGCAACAATGCATATGAATAGAATGGACAGAGAAGAACACTTATATACAGCGTTCCAGTACTTTGACAAAGACAATAGCGGGTAATGATATAGCCTGTGTTTGCTTCAACTTATCTAACAAACTTCAATTTTGATGTGTGAAAATTAATTATTAGTAAATGAAATGTAGTCAAATATATCAGGTGAAATAGCAGAACAATCACTCGAAATTTCTTATTGTCTCAGGTACATTACAATGGAAGAGCTAGAACAAGCGCTACAAGAGTTTGGCATGCACGATGGAAGAGACATCAAGGAAATAGTTTCGGAAGTGGATAGTGATAATGTAAGTGACATTATTAGAATCTAATCAATCATTATTACTTGTCGACAATACATGGATAACAAAAAAACCTATATTTCTCCCAATATGTAGGATGGTCGAATCAACTACGATGAATTTGTGGCTATGATGAAGAAAGGTAATCCTGAAGCAGGAAACTTGAAGAAGAGACGCAGTATAGCTATGTAAGGAGCATATGTCGGGAAAAGATATATCTTCGGCGACACCAGTGAATGATTGAATGTAACAATGCTTACACTATGTTGTATGTTTGAGCCAAAGGAAATGGGGTGGGGGGCTAAAAACAACAATAACAAAATCTTGCAAAGGTGTGTTTTCGAGCTTTAAGATTGTTGGGGTGCTGATTCTGTATTCTTAATTGTTCTTATTTCCAGATTTTTTTTCCTCATTTTTATGTAATGTGCAAAGTGTACACTAGTGTAATCTAATTCAATTGTAAGTAATGTTTATTAGGCTTGGCTTTGTATTTACTTATTCTTCGTTGCTTTACGATCAACAACATTCTAAAGGGTAAGGTAAAGTAAGCCATTGTTATACAAAGTATAGAGGTTCATTGATTTAAATAAATTGACGCAACCGAATTATCAAATCTAGTTATTAATATGTAATTAAATAATTAACCTTTTTTCTTTCTAAATTCCAATGTTTTTTCTTTTTTTATTTATATTATTATTAATCTTTAGTTTACTTTCATTACCAAGGTAATTATTTATTTTACTCGTAGTAGATTATCTAAAAGCACCAATTTTAATAATAGGAAAAATTACATTTCTTTTCTCTTGATTAGAAAGCCATTACAAACTTAATTTTCCTTAGGGTGGCAATTTGCTCACCTCACCTCTATTAACCTTGCCCTACGTTCTAATTTTTTTCCCCCTTGCATAATTTTACCCAATTTTTTGGGGGAATATTGAACCATACATGAAAAACAAGATATAAATTAGAAATCAATGATGGGCCGAAAAGAAGGCAAGAAGGCCCACTAAAGGGGCATTAATGTATGTTGTGGGCTCAGACTCCTGAAAGTAGGGCCTTGAATCTGGAAAGGCATCTGTGACATTAGGCCCACCAACAACAGCTCCAACAAGCTTATTTGGGTTCGGATTTGGGCTTAGGAAATAGCGTGAGCCCGCTTTACAACCAATATGGGCCGGGTGAACATGGACCGATGGTAGTGAACTGCCCCTGTGATGGATCCTTTGTGGATAACGTGGTCCATATCCCACCATGTATGACATCCTTATTGGATTGTCCCCTAGTATGTAATCCACCTGCCATCACATTCAATGGCACCCATTAATAAAAGTCAAATTAAACAAAGATGAAATTATTTCTTACAAATAATGGAAATTCGGTGTTCATTAATCATTATTATCATATATAATAACTTGTACTGACTTTGTCTAATCATAAAACTATCAAATGTATCACACAACGTTTCAAGATATTTAAAAAACAAACTATCACATGTTACACAGTTGTGAAAATTTTTCGTCTTATAAACAATCAATGGCACATATAGAACTTTAAAACACGAAAGAAACCATCGTACTCGGATTTCCTATAATGAAGATAATGAATCAATGAATGTGTGATTCTAAAATTTTATAAATTGCTAAATTCCAAATCTTAATCAGAATTCATAACATGCCTACTAATTGAGATCATGAATTCATGAGAAATCATATAGTATAAAGTCAAAAAAAAATGTCAGTTATCATGTGATAAAATGAAAGAAATACTCCAACAGTTGGGTACATTACATACATAGATGCCTTGACTTTGGAGCAATACGATTGGACTTAAGACCATTGTCTTTATACACATCTCACTTCCAAATTGTTCTTTCATGTGGTCCTTAATGTGCTAAACTTCCACCTAAATATAATCTAATTATTTCAACATTTTTTTTTAAATTCTTTAATCCAATTGATGATTACAAATTAAGTGACACATGTAATCCTTATTGATGTAATTTTCCTAAGGTGCAAGTAAAACAAATTTCTAGGACCCAAAAACCATGAGCTAGCCAACATTAACTTATTTGGTCAATTTCTAGTGATGAATTCACATGGCTATAGTTACCCAATTTGGATGAATCATTAAGACATTATGGTGGCAAAAGGAGTAATGATCACGAGTTTATTGTAGATTTGTAGATAACCTAAATTACCTTTTTCTTTTAATACTTTAGATACCTGAAATACTTGTCGCATTAAAATTGACATTATTTACTTCGTCTTAGGAGTCCTAGCATGGTGCTCGGTTGTTAGTTAAGTAGCACAAATTTAGGTAAGTGATCGAATTAATTGAACGTTGAATGTTTTGTTTCATTTGTAAAATACTGAATACCTACCGAACTACAAAATGTGAGTAGTTGACGGAAATGTTATCTAAACACTCAATATAATGACCAATTTCGTTTAAAAGTCTGCGAAACTAGTGATCCTTTTAACGATCCAAACAGCTTCTAGAGCAAGTATCTAGTGATTTGCTAGATTTCATCTAAGCCATTGAACCAAAGAGTGGATAAAAAGAACAAAAGTTGCATGAAAAACAATGTATGGGAGCACCAAACTATCTATTATCTATCCAAACATCCTACATAAATTGTAAATTTGGACATACTTGATTCCCCCATCCTTAAGATAACAACTACTCATACATACAAATTAAAGTACTAAATTCCAAAATGAAAGCTACATACCGTATACAATTATACATATGCATTGACATGTAACGGATATCTTATAGTATGGTTGATATCATGGTCCCCCAAAACCATAGGTTATATAAATGACATTTTATGGTTGTTTGTTGGCATATTCACTACTGACAAAACTAGAGCATAATATGTATGTATGAAATATATGAACGTTAAAATTGTAACATTTTAAAAGAAAAGAGTGGAAGAATCCAATTAAGAAAAATTTACCTGACGTTTAGCCAATTGTTTTAGAAGAGAAGAGGATGCTGAAATTCCTCCACATGGCACTTGGTGATTGGAGTGACTTAGGTAGTTAGAGTAAGCTAGGAGTAGGAAAGATAGGGACGTTACATGTTGCATGTTACTTCCTCCAGCCTTGAAGATCAACCCACCTATAACATTCATTACAATAGATTATGTGATCAAACTCTTCAAATTAGTTGGAATAAGTAACCATATCGTATTCTCGACATTTTATTTTTCGAGAAAAAGTCTTATGGAATTTTCATAAAATAGCCTATATACTTGTATTTTTGTGGTTTACCTGGAGAATATTGAACTTCTGAATGAGCAACACCAGGAATTACAGAGCATATGAAGCTATCAGCGTTGCTCTTAAAATTCTTCAAGTCATCGGCTTTCCCCATCAACACTTCCTATAATTAACAAAGTACGTACGGAACACATTCATGTTCAACTTGGTAACTAAATTCGAAGTTAATAATTTATGTGTAGGAAATGGCTACCAAAGTCTCTTCAAAACTGATATTGAGTATACTTCTTAGAAGATTAAAACTTGTTAAACTGGCATAATTTCATTGGCTCATACATATGTGATTCAAGAGTTTGGGGTAACTAAACATCTAAACATGTTCTATGGAATATATATATATATATATATATTTACTTTATAAGTACTCGTAAACTAACTACTGAAATTGCCAGTACAAAGTACAAAGTTCCACATACATAACACAAGGAATAAATATAATTAGTTCAATCCCTTTAATTTTCTTATTTGGCATTATTGCTTTGAGCTTATTCTCTTCTCAATTTAATTCAGTTGTAAAACCTTACTCCATATAAGTTTATAGGAGCAGTGATGACAATGATAAGAGCAGTAAAAGTGAAAAACAGAGAAAAGAAAAGAGCCACAATTAAACAAGTCAACAAACATAACAATGAAGCAGAAGCTAATGGCCAGAATGGGGAGTTCTGTGTTTTTTCAGCCTTTTGGCACATGCACCTGGCAACAATTTCACTTATTAACCCCAAATATATTCATATAATATTTAATGTATTCCAAAAATAAATAAATATTTTTTATTTTATAAAATATAGTCCAAGTAGGTGGATAGGTGCCTTAAGATAAAGAATAATTTGTTGCAAATGCACATTGCTCCATATAATTAATTTCTTGTTACAATGTATGGGTTGAATCAATTTGTCAATTTCATGATTAGGGCATATATGTTCGACGTAAATGTAAGTATCAATCTTAGTTCAATACTCTTCGATGCCATATGATATGATTAAAGGTCTGTTTACTTCAGCTGAAAACAGATGAACTGAACAGAACTGAACCGAAAGTTTTTAATGAAAGATTAATGAATAACAAAATAAGAGAAGAGCTGAACTGAACTGAACAAATTTTAAGCTGAAGTAAACAGACCCTAACTCAAACGCCATATTATACTATGACCACAAAATTAATTACACTGATGTAAAATGTAAACAAAGACTCTTGTAAACTCTTTTTTATTTTTCGAAAAATACCGAAAATAAAATATTGTAAATACCACATTTGTAACAAAATACTTACACGTAAAGTAAAATATATTGGATTATATTAGATGAGATAATAACAAACACCAATTAGATGCTCCAAATCCAAATTGTACAAAGTACAAAACCAACTCATGATTCTCTCCAAGTCCAAGTAAAGGTTGAACACAATGATCTAAAAATACAACTAGTAGTATCACATGTGCAATCATATCTACGTAGATTCTTCTCATCTAGTGAACTTTTTGACTAAATTATCCAACAATTTTATGATTATATAAACCTTAGGTTAGTATAATTGGATAGCAAATTAGTTGGACCCACGTTGAATTCTAAGCCCATCATAGCGTGGAAAACCCAAAACCCACAAAAAAAAAATTTTAAATTTAAAAAAAAAAAAAAAGATCAGATATTCCACAAACACGTGATTGGCTAAGGTCTGTGGGCCCTCTAAATTAAGTCACAGGACAAGAAGAATAATGTCTCATTAGATTAGGACAAGAATTCCGTAGGTCCAGCCAAAGATTTAGGAGTATAAATTGCTCATTTTCCGTACTAATTGCATTTGTGTACTCTTAATTGCTTCATTAATTTTTACTCCGCATTTGGCAATATTTCATCCAGTAATTTTTTTTTTTTGGCTTTCTATTCTCTACGAAAATCACCTAAATTGAAGGAGCATCTAATTGCCATAATAAATTGTCGCATCAATTTATCCTAATAGTATAACGATGATGGGTAAACAAAATATTCTCTAATGCTTCATTGAAAAAACTACCATCGTTACAAATAAAATGCAACAATTAAACATTTTTTTCTCTACTTTATATCAAGTTGTTATATAAAATTAGTACACAGAAAGGCGCAGGACAAATTAAATTAAAAAATAGTAAAAAGAGGGCATGTTATGAATCTTATCATGTATGCATGGGTTGAAAGAAAGAAAGAAAAGAGTAGAGAGACTTACCTTGGAAATGAGAATGTTAATGCCAGCATGCTTATTATCCCATCCAAATTCATTAATAGTGTCTCCAGCTCTTAATATCACCTCGTTCTTCACTATGTATTCTCTGTATTCCCGCCTTCTTGTGGCTTTGTGTAACCATGCTGCTCCCCATAACAACTCATCCTACACCCTCAACAATTTTTGGACCTATTAATATTTTATTACCGAATAATTCGCTTTTTACCAATTATCGTTCCATGTTTGTATTTTACTTTATCATTTTTCTGCTAAAATTTTCTTTTTTAGCTTCGTATATACAACCATGTTCGAAATTACAAAATTTGTTTGGATTAAACTTGGTCAATGTATGATTGCATAGAATATTAGAATGTCTCAAGCACACAAAAAATGTACCAAGTCCTAGTGTCCTACCAACAATAAAATCCATAAAATGATACATTAGAAGTCCAATACCCTTAAGAAGGAAACATGGTCCAAAGTACTAATGTACTATAAACATGTAACATTAGCAAAATGTGCAAAAGTTTCCAAAAACATAACAAGGTAAAGTCAAGAAAAAAAAAACTCCAAACATTATGAAAGTGCCAAAAATAATAAAACGGAAAAAAAAAAAAAGGGTTTCACATCATCATATATTCACATGTATGCAACTATGCATAATAACTGTACAAAGGTAATGGGGTAACAGAGGTACCTGATAGCCGTTAACATCGCAGTAAAAGGGGCAAACTGCTCTTTTTAGACTCGAGCTGTATGCACCTCGATGTGTGTCCGCAAACTTGAACACCTACAAATTAACCAACCCACTCATTATGCCAACTTCCAACCACCTAATCATTCAACTAACATAAATTATAAATACACACTAGCGGCCTAATCGACCTAGCGTAACCAACACATACGAACAGTGCGTGTAGGCGTCTGATAGACTGGTACGGTTTCTATAATTCCTTTACTCAATTAGACTTTTCCAAATGATTCATCGTCATACCTACATATAACCTCAGATTACGTAGGTTTAAAAGAACATAGCCTTAGTGGAATTTTGTACCCAATACTTTATACGACTTTCAATATTAAATATTGGACATGACCAAAAAGGGAGAAACAAATCCATTGATTTCGTGACAAAGCAATTCCATCTCTCTTTGGCATTAAATTCTTTATTGGTTTGACCCTTTTTATGTAAACCACTTTTATGTCATGGTAATGGGAAGAATTTTTTTTTTTTTTAATAATGAATTTAGCATTGCGTAAAGCTTACGCAAATTAAAGAAACTACTCCGTGATGTACTCATAAATTCCATAATTTCATAATGGAGTACTACTATTCCAAAATGTCAAAATTTATGAACACCAACATATCAATTTATGGAACTCTTGATTGCTCACACCAACGACTAGTTGACTTGATTGATTGCTTGTCTGCTTGATATGGTTGTCTTGTTTGATTTATTGTTTAACCATTAATACTCTACCAATACACCGTCGGCCTGGTTGGGGAAAATCTCGCTAACGGTAATCAATTGTATACATAATCTAAATGAAGAAATATAGCAACGTAGTAAAGATATTGAGACGGAGAGAGTACTAAGTATTATATAAATATGGTTTTTATTCAATAAATGATCGGCAATCTCTAATTAAGTAAAGATAAAACATTACTATCTCCAACATAAATGTATCACCTACAAATTTTCTTAAGTCAACAAACTACTATGTACTAAAGAATTTGGAACAGGGTACAACAGTATAATTTAGTTTTGTCCCAAATTATTGTATCCCAATTTAGTTGCAATAAATCTCTTTCTAAGGACCAACATTTCAATTTAGTAGCAACACAAGACATCATGCTAATGTTGAAATTAATAGCATATACTAGAATATAGTACTTAATTACTTACTTTGACAGCGCGGCTAAGAAGAAGGCGGGAATAAGCCCGATCACGTGAACGGAACACAATTGAGGCAGCTGCTAATGCAGCTGCCGTCTCCCCAGCCACATCCGATCCAGGGTGGTTTTTGTCTATGGCATACACGGACCGTAATGTGTCCATATCTTCAGGCCGTTCCCAACAATTATGGTCCGAGTAAGGGTCACCAACTTGCACATACATGACTCGAGGCACATCGGTCGTTGCCTTAAGTAGATAGTCAGTTCCCCAACGCACTGCCTTGAGTGCATTAGGGAGCTCTCCTTTCATATTTTTCCCGAAATCTATCACGCTCCATGATAGGAGCGTGACAGTAAATGCCATTGGGAACCCAAATTTTATATTATCTCCCGCGTCATAGTATCCACCAGTTAAGTCCCTCTGAAATCATAAACCAAAAATTAGTTAACTTTAGTTAATAACGCGTGCATGTTACTTGCTCTTTTCGCGCTTAAAAACATCCTACTTCATTTCATTTTTTTTTTTTTTTTACTTTATGAACTCTTTTTAAGGCTTTATATAACCGTGATTGTATAGTATAAGTAGACCCTCAAATATGATTAAATTATCAACTTTTTTCTATTTGCTTCGTGAAAAAGATTGTAATGTCCCCTTAAACTACCTTTAAGGTTTTAATTGATGATTAAGATTGATAATTTGTGTAATTGTGTGAAAAAACATTGTATTAACCTTTTATTGGTCAATTGCATTACCATGAGTTGATTGCGGTGTTCTTTTGAATTGAAATTGAAGTTAACCACGTTTATTTTTTAAATTTCTGATCCAAACTAAAATAAATATAAAATGTCACATAATTTAACCGAATAATTTGAAAGGATTGATGAACTGAATTTAACCGAACTAAAAATGAGTTCAAAAGAACATAGTTTCCACTAGCTATGACATTTGCACTATCTGTTTACATCACCTTAAGATTCGTTCAGTTCAATTCAGTTCAGCTACTTTCAATTCAGTTCTTCTCTTATTCTGATATTCATTAATCTTTCCTAAAAAAAACTTTCAGTTCAACTGTTTTTAGTTGACTTAAACAGGCCCTAAGTACATTGTGAATTAATTTTCTTTAATTTAGTCATTTAATTTCCTACATTTTATCCAAAATGTTATCCATTTTAGTAATTAATAAAAGGAGTAAATAATTTACTACTTTGTCATTTATTTTTCTTTTTCTTCTTTCTACTTTAACCATCTTTTTTTGTTAATAAGTACAATAATTCTGTATCCGAACACTAAAAAAACGGAGGGAGTATAAAAATATATATACAATGCGATAAAATTTTGTTAAAAAACAAATAAAATGAAAATGTAGTTTGCGGAAAAAGAAAGAAACATACACCAATGGAATGGCCATCAAGGAGAGCAGAGTCACGGCGCCAATGAAGGCGTTGATCAGGCGGAAGTTTTCCAGAGCGTTGGCCTTCGAAGAAAAGTATACTCTTTCGAAGGGCATCTTTGTAATTTTGTGTTGCATTAGATAGAGAAATTAGAGAGAGGAGAATGAGGAGAGAAAGAATTGAGGACTTTTCTGCCATTTTTTTTTTTGGAGGGTTTAGAAGAAAGTGAAGAGTGAAAGAGTGAAGAGAAGAAGTGAAGGGTGTTTATGATTTTATAGTGGGAAATTTGGAAAAGGGTATTTAATGACGGTCCAAAAATGAAATTATTTAAAAAGAAAATAAAAAAAAAAAGGAAAATTCTTAATGTATAAATAAAAGTTGGGTATGTAATGTTTGGTTCATTGGATTCTTGTAAGAGGGTATGGTAACATCTGCGGTAGACACGTGGTTGAACGTGAATGGATAAGATTTTTAGACTGTATCATAGGAGTACTTGACTGCCTCCATTGGTTGTTTGACTTTTTATGGCATTTTCAACTTGGTTGCCTTAATGATAAAATTGATCAATTTGAGATTTTGAGCTACATATCTCCTAAATTTGCATTGGATGGTGTAATAGAGATATGGTGGTTTGAAAATAGGGATGTTAAGTTTGTTTCTTAATATAATCTTATTTGTTCGACATTGAACTGATAAAATAAAGTGCGTTTTGAAAAAAAGGTATGAGTTTTTTTAATTTTTCGAGATTTCATGTATGAAATATAACTTTAGGGTTTTACTTATTTTAATCAATAAGAAGGATGTAGAACTTTTATGGTTTTACCAAACAAGTTTACATAATTTTCATATGGAATTATTAAGTAACTAATACTTAGCCATAAATTATCCATAAAAATAAGAGCAAGGCCATTGAAATGAAATAAGAATATCTAATCCTATACATCAAAATGGCATGTCATAATTCAATGTTTTGACAGCTCCTATGCTTAAAATTTGTGAATCTAACTAGTGCTTCAAACAAGCTTGATCAATAAGAAGCAATCCAACTCTTTTTAATGGCTTTACCATACGTACATACATCTTTCATCTAGAACTATTTAGCAATAAAGTAACCATAATAACATGAGCAAGCCCATTGAAATAATAAAAAATAAAGATATCTCACCCTTAAAGAACATAATAGCAGAATAAAAATTCAATGTCCTGAAAACTCTCACGCTTAAAATATGTGAATCCAACAATCCTTCAAACAAGCTTGACTAAAATTTAAATACATCGCAACAAACTTGATTAAAAGTTAAATACATTATAAGTAAAAATGAAGTAAATAAATAACTAACACGCTTAACTTATGTACTAGTCATCTTCCTACCTCGTTTTACATGTAGAATATTAATGAATTAAGCCCCAAGGAGAACATGGGGGCATCGTTGCCAACTCAATCCACACATATTTGGGAATGGACAAGTGAATAAACAGATCATTGCCTAGCTCATTTCTCGTGGGAAAGATTCACAACAAAGAGAAAAGGCTTAATGTGTTCCAATAGAATTTGCCTTTGGGTTTTCTACTTTTGAGCTGCAAATTCCTGACTTCTGATTGCTTGGCTTAATAATTAATTTAACATCAATTATTTTTTATTTTTTTGCTTCTTAGATTTTTTTTAAATTTTATTAAACTCATTGATCAACTAACCACTTGTAAAATACTTCATGTTGAATGGAATAGGGAAATCTCACATTGACAACGGATCCTCTATAATATGAACTAAAAATCTCATAATCTAGATTGAGTGACGTGTTCTCGTAAATTTTATTCAAATGACTCTTTTTAAATAGACATGGAAAACATTAATTGTAAGTATGATTTCAAATGATTCACGAATTTTTTAGAATAAAGTATGATAAACGTATATCAACAAATTGTACTTAATCGTAAAACTCTATACGAAAGATTTCCTTTTTAGAGACCCTATTCCGTACTCCGTAGTTTATACTTCCTTTTTTCCTATAACTAAAAAAAAATGTTGTATAAGACAAACATCAATTTCCCCCAATTGCGCCTCTATAATACAGTCATATCTCTTACATAAGACACCCATGAATTGGCAGTTTGGCACCACCCCTTCTCTCTGTTTCCACTAACATACATTTGATTGTTAGAGGGAGCCAAAAAACAAATAAATGATGGAGAATAAAAGACAACAAAGCTTGATTAGTAACACATAATTGTAAGCTTACCCCCCTAAATTTCTGCAAAATTATAAGTTTATAACAAAAACTTGCAAAAACAACAATAGGCCAATAAAAAATTCCGTTGATCAAGCAATGACACAGATATATATCTCCATAATTAGACAAAATATTTCTGATTTCCATATAAATTTACGATGTATTCGTTGTACTGAATTTTCGACGTTGTGTTGCCATGGAACGCCGTGGCAGAGTAAGTAATTTTCATTAACAAAATATACAAGAAATTTGAAATCAACATTGTGTCTTTCATGTTCATAATATAAGATAGAGATACTTGAACGTATTTGTAATGGTTAATGTGCGTTAAACGAAGGGGATATTAACCACTACAATGTCCAAGTATATATTGATTGCAATACAATTATACACTCTTTAGTTGCATACATTATCTGCTAATTTCTCTGATTAATTACTAAACAATGAAGTTCTGCATGGAACATACAGGACAACGGACGAAAGGCTGCAGTCCCTCAATTTGGAGCCTGGGATAAAAAAGGAGAGACGAGTCCTAACTATTCTATGGTCTTTGGACAAGTACGAGCTCACCGAAAACAAGCCAAGATTGAGGTTAGGCCTTTGAATCTTGGGGAAGAGGCCAGATTGATCACACACAAAAATCCTCATGCTGATCATCGCCGCCACCACCACGAACACAATCAAGACCAAGATGATTCAACCATGATGGTAAGGATATTCTCTCTCACCCCCAAACATATATAAGAACATCTTTGCTACTTTCTTTTGTAGTTTTTACAGTCGCAGTAACATCTTTGTCATATTATTAGATAGCACAAAGCAATCGATTTGGCGCTCTCTATTAATAATCATACATACCTCGTTTTCTTTTAGTGCTTGATCTTTATATTGGTCCATATCCCCTAATTCGACACACATGGACCAATACAAAAATCAAATACTCATACAACCTATGTTACATGGACTCTTTTCCACTTTAGCTCAAGTACTCGTGTTTGATTCTTCACAATCAAACACTTTGACACTTGAAAGTGAAAAGATTTCAAAATTTAACCAAGCCGAACATGTACGGCCATACCCATGCCCGACAATTGGCAAAGGTAGAGTCCAGGTAACATAGACTCACAGAGTACATAAAGAACAACCCCTAGAAAAGAACATGAAATGTGAACAAACATACCATATGAAAATCACAGAATAACAAATGCATTTTCTTTCTGATACTTGGAATACTATTTGTTGCAGAAGAAGAACAAGTTTCTGACGTACTGTTGTGTAAGGCCCTACTAAGTACAAGATCCCTTACTTCGATTTTTGTCATATGAAATATATTTGTAAAATCATACAATTCTATGATCAAGCATGTTTTTTAATGACTAAAATAAGTCTTTCTCCTTCATCCTTTGTTCCCTTTAAATCAAATTCTGTCTTTGACTGAAATTCTATGAAGATTGAAGAAGACAAGATCTAAAAAGAATAAAACACATAATGCATCACGCACAACCGGAGTATGTCTGGTTAATAACTTATTTCAAATAATTCGGAATTTAGATGCAATTTATCTAGCATAACACGAACTTTTTTTTTCTTTTTCGAGATGTGCTTTATAATCCAAAATAATCAGCAATAATGTTTAGAGTTCCTGCTTAGTGAAGTTTGTGCTAAGTAAAATGAAAGATGAAACTTTCTGTACAAATTATCTAATATTCAAGTTGAGGATCGAGGCCGTTTTACCGGAGCTTGAAGAGAAGAGAGGTAGCTTTTGTCAGATTTGTGAATACCGTCAAAAACATAACTGTAAGGAGGCATCTCTACATATTTTCCAGAGCCCGGAGAAACGTTTAGTTCATCACTCTGCCAGACTATTCTTCCTCCTGCAATAGTCACTTCAACCTTACCCTGGAAAAACAAACAGAAATATCAGTTAAAGTAAAAAATATTGTTCTGAATTGATTCAAATCACTCATAAAAATAACGTTGAAAGTCGAAACCATAAAAACAGGAATGTGCAACGAGATTACCTTTCCTGTTACACCCTCATAAACATTGGTGTCTGTTCTATAGTGATGCAGTTTTGCTGATATTGTGAAACTTGCATTAGGATTGAATATTATGATATCTGCATCAGATCCTGGAATTATTGCTCCTTTCCTCGGATATATGTTAAAGATTTTGGCGCTGTTGCAAAGGAGAAAAATCAAAAAGAATGTACGCTATAAGTTATGAAACCAAAGTTTCAAGCATCTATCACAACAATTACCATTCTGTACTTGTAATCCTAACGTAATCAGTGACTGATATCTTTCCAGATTCCTACAGAAAAGAAAAATTAAAACCAGATTACTGCAAATGAGAAAGCAAAAGGCTCTGCAAAGAAAACAGTAACTTTAATCACGGAGGATGCAATATATGGCTTCTTACCACCATAGTATTCCAGACTAGATGCATCCGCTCCTCCAGCCCTGTGAATGAGACAACAGAAAGAAGTGCGTATATGAATAACAAAATCAGATGGCATGATTTATCATGAGAATGAAGAATTATTAATCTTAGGCTCACCATTAACGCCATTTGGGATTATGCGGAAGTCCTCAATTCCAAAAGCCTTTTGTGTTGAATTAAATGTACAATGATCTGTTCCAACTAACTGCAACCAGGCAAAGTGCAATATAAATTATTGTATGCTGAGAAATGAGAATATATGACTATGAATACTGAATTCTGAATGGGAATACTGAATTCTGAAAAACACCTAGAAAACAGTCTAGGCACTATGTATTACGCCTAAGAACAAAGTAAGAGAATTTCAGGGTCTACCAAATCGTAGAATTTTTCTCATCAAAAAAATTTTCAGTTGTATAATGATTTT
>PYUH01003976.1:1411085-1437480 GCA_016808085.1 Suaeda aralocaspica
AAAAATCTATATTTGAAGTGGATGGCCATTTTCCCACTCAAACCATTGACGTCTAACATCTTTAGGGGAAAACTATTGAATCTCCAAGGTTTTCCTATGTTTATACCTTAGAATAATTCATCTTGAAAAAACTCCTTCACATACATAAGTTGGTTTGACACAATGAAGGCCCTGTAGAGATTATGCATTTGACTCTTGAGGGTTAAGATCTGCAACTTGAATGAAAGAACATGGGAAAAAAACTAAAGCCCTACATGGTACAAAAATATAGAGAAAGATAATAGATCATAGGTTATAAAAAATTGTTACCCTGACATATACTTGTTCTTCCCTCTTAACACATCAACCAACTCTTCAGTTGATTAATACAAAATACGCAAAAACAAATGGAAGCCTAGTGGCAATAAGATCAGCAAAATTTTCCTTGGATCTCAAGAGAGGAACAAACCCAAGTGCAAAAGGCCTGCACACAAAATACAAAAGGTGACTGACACACTCAACTCTCTAGTTAAGGAGTGCTCTACAAGATAGGAGAAAAAAATTGGTCTAATTCCTCCCTCCAAAATAAAAATAAAATCATCGTTTGGTTCAGCGACTTGGTGAATGAAGAAGAAACAAAGTTTCTCTCTTGAGGAAGAAACAGAGACTCACATTACTACAACTACGCATAGCCAAAAGGTGTTTAAGCTCCTCTATTTAATGGCAAACCAATAACAATATGGACTAAATGAAAAAGCTTATCACTCAAAAGATCTTACTAAACTAGAGACTTTTCTTTTTGCAGAAGATTTTAATTTAGGAACATGTTGAAAAGTTAAGATATGCAATCTTATATGGTGAACCATAAAAACGACTAGGGTGAAAAGATTATTAATCAGATTTTTTAATATCGTATCATTAATTTGTGCCCAATGAATCCTTAGGCAAAACTTGTACATGTAAGAAAAAATTTGAGTTTATAAATTGCTGTGAAAGCTTCTCTCAAACTTTTTTGCAGATGACTGTTCTCTTTGATTCATGACTAGCTGACCCCAAATTATTTTGGGACTACGGCTTTGTTGTTATTGTTGTAAATAAGCTTTAAAACTCTACATTTGACTTTATGGCTTTAGAAGTATTAACGTCAACAGTTTTCTAACTAAAGCCTTTCTACGATTGTCTACACTCTTTAAATTTTACATAAGAAGGATGCTTCGTGAAACAATTCAACATGTTGCCTCTAAAACAAATAATTTGTGTTTGCCACAACACTGGTCTAGAATGTCAATAACATGTCTAATCTGACTGCTTAACCAAAGATTCTCAAAAAAACACGTGCAACAGTAAAATACTATGTACAGTAAATTATTAATCTATAACAAAAGGGGATGACAACAACATAAATCATAGACTTGGCTATATATATTGTTTATTGAGAAACACTTAAATGTTAAATACTCAGCTTGAAATTACTCAATGAGGTAAAGATGAACAAGGATGCGTGATCCATGCTCTACGAAATACTAAGCTAAAAACATGAGAAGCCCTATAATCTCCATCAAGAAAGTTAATATTGCTACTAGACATTCTTCATATTTGTCTTAGTAGTATACAGAAAATAGAAACTATTGAACTTAGACAATGTAAAAGTAACATTCTCTGTTTCACCGAACTTATAATGTACTATAGTAATTCTTATATTATAAAACCAAAAAAATTGTTCCTTAATTTATAATTCTTCATACCAGATTACCAATACAATAAATAACAGATCCTTAATCTGCATACAGTAAACTTAAGCAAAAAAGTAGTATAGAGATACTTCACAGCCTATGACAATCCAAAATCAACAAAATAACTAATGCACTTATGTGGTATAACATTCTCGTTACTTTATTCTACGAAATTGTCCTAAATATAAGGATATTGCCAAATGGTATGTTCACAAAGCGATGGGGTCCTAATGGGGCTTACACCTGTCACTGTAATCATACAGAAGATTGATGTTCGTTCACCGGAACTTACGATTTGCAAGAAAAGCTGGAAAAGAGCAACATCAATCAATGCAAAATAGCAAAAATGCAAAAAAGCAATGGCTAGAGAACATGTACAGAGAATAGAATTAGTCATAAGTGATCAAACAATTCATGTAACAACTAACAATAACATCCAAATTGTAAAACAATGTGGAGTAACCATTAAAATTTACTCTATATATTCACTACGTAAGATAATAAAAATAATAATAACAAACCTGAGACTGCTGTATGCCTGTCAGCTCTTTGCAGAATTCAGTAAGCAGCTTGTTATGAGTAGGTCGCACATACATCTGAAAACAATCCTCCATTTGGCCAGTCCTACTGTTCACAAGCACAGAAGGAAACTCAATAATTTCCTGTGGATGAGGATTCTTTACTCTGTCACAAGTTGCCTCAAAGTCGATGACCACAAAGTACTGAAAATCTTGGAACACATAGTCGGATGAATAGCTCTGAGGAGCCATCTGCAAAGGAACCTGGGGCATCCAATTAGCACGGAAGTAATGACCATGGTTTGCAGGATAAAAGCCGCTATCAAGTGGATAGTTAGGTGACAAAGCTGACCAAACATAGTAGTTATCTTGTATCACTGGTCTGCCGCCAAAATTTTCAGTAGGTATCGTTAATTTATCATGAGTTACTGCTCCATCACTATCAGATTCAAGATTTGCCTGTTTAATACTATTAAAATACTTGACTTCCAGAGACTGTCCATTGAAACTCCTCTGATAAGCAGGGTTGTACAAAAAACTTTTAGGTTGAATGCATCCAAGGGATGCTTCTAGGCCCTTTTGCATCGTTTCTGCACAAAGACACAGAAGTTAGGCACGTGGTGTGAAATAATATAACACAAATTGACCTATTTAAAAGCGCTGATACGAAGAAGAGAAAAAGATAACGTGTCATCCATTGAACACTCTGTGAACCAATCAAAAGACAGCAGAACAACACATACTGGTCAGGCTAGTATTAAAGGGTAAAATGGATTTAGACTTCAGGATCCTTGCGGTGACCACAAACACTGAAAACTTTCTTACACCTCCGTCTCAAAATAATACACCAAATTAATTTAGTTCATCCCAAAATAAAATGCCATTTTCTAATTCGAAAAGGTCACAAATTACCTTGATTACAAAAGGATTACTCCATCCATCCTAAATACCTCCATAGGCATGCATATTTAGAATTTCCTTCTAATGTGAGGCTTTCTTGATGATAGTGCTTAAATAAAATACAGGAGAGAGGATTTGTGTACGGCATATTAAGATGAATGAAGAGGGAGTAAACAGATGAAAGACTATAAAAATGGGTTCGAGTGGGGTTGAGAGGGCTTTTTTCCATATAAAAAGTAATTGGGGGAAAACCCAAAAGGCAATATAGGAAGCGTGGAACACAGTTAAAAAATGATGGTAGAGCTAAATTGGAAAAATGGAGATGTAATAATTTAAAGAATGAAGGATAATCATTGCATAGGAGATTAAGAGCGCTACATGATACGGTGATGCAGTAATAGTTTAAATTAAAGAATAACGAATAATCATGGTATATAAGATAAAAGCACAAGTTAAACACAGCTTATAATGTGGGGACAAGCCGAGGGTTCTTTTCAATCAACAGATTAGATCTTTCAAACTTGGCCCAACCTTCTGATAAGGGCATCACAAGCAGATTCGTAAAATCAGTGCAAAGAATCAGGACACAGCCAACATCAAACAATGCAGACATCTTAATACCAGAAATCAAAGCTTTTTAAAACCCTCATGCAGAGGTTCCAAAGCATCCTTAGACATTTATAAGAGATAAAAACCAAAAACCAAGAAAAAGAGGTTATTGGTTGTAAGTATCAGTAACGACCAACAGTTCAGCCTTAAACATCTAGCTTAGACAGCCATAGAAATTCTGACCACATGTGGCTCTGATCCGAATCATCCGAATAAGAATCATGAATCCAATACATCGTACACATAAAAGAAAAGACCACGCCTTAAATCAGAGAAAAACGCCAACAAAACATACAGAAACAGAAAATTTGCACTCCAATAACATCTAAAGGGCAGTAGCAACGAAGATCTTTTCAGATGTAGATGGAAAGCTATTTTTGAAATTTAAAATTGAAACATCAAGATTTACATATGTTCTTTGATAGATCTAGAGAAATTAGCAGAAAAGGAGTGACAGATATGGGGAAGATAGACAAGAAAGAGAAACCAAATAGTCGATAAACCTGAAGATCCAGCAGACAAGTGATCAACAGATCTAGAGTTCCAAGCAGTCCTGAATCGAGAACTTTGAGGGATCGAGGATTGCCATTTCTTCATCTTCTCCGAAATTACGAGATTATGAAATAGATCTTGAGAGAGAAAGAGGGTATGGAAGAGAATAAGGACACACAACACAAGAGATAGAGATTAGGGTGAATGCAATGAACGATACTTTTGTGGACTCAACTGAAAAAAGTAACGTCAAAAGGAAATTTGGTAATTAGTGTGTAAGAAATGAAAGTGATTCAACGCCAAAATTAAGGAAACTGTTACAACACACGGCCAATCCTGCTGATTTGCAATGCTATTCAACAATAAATCCTAAGCCAAATACTTTTACACCCCGTTTGGTTGAAGGCTATAAATGACGGCAATGGTAATGGTAATGCAATCATATGCAATTTATAAGGAAAGTTCCGGTTACATTACCATGGTACTGGAGCCCCAATACCAGCCATTTACTTTTCTTCAAAAAAATCTATATGTACTAGGATATATCCCCAAATGCGTGATATGAGCTGAGTTAAATATATATAGAGAGATAAAGCGCGAGAGAGAGATAGAGAGTGGGAACAGTTCCTTTTGAATTAAAAAAAGAAAATGGAATCCGTTGAATCAATTTTTCTAAATATCTTTCCGGGAGTTTTTGGGTGATTATTGATCCTGTCATTCAGTAAACAAAAAGTAAGGTAATTGCTGAAAGATCTAGAATTCTAGACGTGGATCCATGCTATTCCTTAAAGCAGTAAAGCAACAAATCAGCAAATGCTACTCCAAAATTTATAAAGAAGCAAACAAAAAAGCTTGACTATTCTCAAAAACAATCCTAATACTTTATACATCCTCATTCATTTTGCTGTCAATCCTCATACTACGAGCATAAGAATTATAAGGGCAAAAACGGAATAATCCCAACCTTTTGCTCCCCGTGTCCCTCAAAAAATAAAAATTAAACCAAAACTAAATGGTACTTAATAGTGCCTGAATTACACCATATATTCCTAGATGCAATGCCTCCAACGAGGCTCTTAATTAGGTCAGGGGGTAGGAAAAACAGCTGCTTTACCAAATCTATCAGTTTAAAGCTGCCAATTTGCCAAACAAAAATTTAGGAAGATAAATTCAGTCCTTAATTTCATCCTTTTAGTCCTAATATCCCTTCAGTTCAAACACAACTAATACTCCCAGATAAAGTCTAGCAATGTCGACTACAGCTTATTTTAGAATTTGGTCATGTGGAATAATTTTTTCAAAAATAGCTTAAAGTGTTCAGTCTGCTTAATATCTATTGATAAAAGTTCTACTTGTGCATCAAGGCTTCTTATTCTGTAATCGAAACAAAGATCTACAAATCTACTCCAAGATCTTAGTATCAAATAGCACAATTGGTTAGAACAGATCACCCATCGGCTGCACTTTTTTGGTGCTGTAATTATCATATCAAAATAAAATAAATCTACCCACAAACTGCATTCTTTCCCCCAAGAGTAGCAACAAAATTTGAGTAGTTTTACTTCAATTATAGGGCCTTTTCAGCAGCAAAGGTCAGATGCTAAATATCTATCAAAAATCAATCAATGTAAAGCATGATTGATCCCATCAACCAAAAGCATCCATGCAGATCATCTACCTAAATAATACTAATACTTGGTGAACAAGCCATCCTAAAAACATTCTACTATTACTACAACTTCTATGAAGGAAACAAGGAATACTTTTGAAAATACTGGAAGTAACAAACCAGAAACCGCTACGTGACTATGTCAACAATTGTCAGCTACAAACTCAAGTACTCAATTGCTAAAATGGCACTATACAAGAAAAGGGTGCACTCCGCCACTGGTTCGCTACCAATCTTCCCTCTATTCCAAAGGCGGGCATCTATATAACAACCACTAATGTCCACGATGAATGCACAAAGGTATAAAAACCTGCGCTCCAGCAACTCGCATTACAACCTTCATATGCACACCCACTGTTCATTAAAATTAGGTCCAACATCCATCCTACATTACACCATCAAAACTCTACCTATAACATCAAACCAATTGAACAACCTCAACTTTTCTTTAATTCAATTCCACTATCCTAATCACAGAAGCAAAAAACCTTCTTCAATAGCATTTAATGAAATAAATTGACACAATACAAAAAATTAATAACCCAAAACAAAAACTCAACAAACAGTAACTTCCAACTTCAAACCCTAAAAAAATCAAAAACCCCATATAATATAATCAAATACCCAAAACACTGACATTGTTACAACTATAAAGATCCCAACTTTCAGTCAACATTTAACCAAACTTAGAAACAATTACACTATACACAAATTAAAAATAAAAAATTAAAGGGCATTATACTAAAAACTAAAATTCCCAACAAAAAAAAATTAAAATTCAACAAATTATTACCTCTATTTTCTGGGGGCATCATGATCTTGTAAATACAAAAGATTAATTAGCGTGAACATCAGATCTCCCACCAAAATTTAATTAACCTGCAAAAAATAATAATTAACAAAAACCCATCTTACATCATACAAAAATACACTAAAACGATCACCCTAAATCAAATTCATACAGTATAATTTCTGGGTTTTTTTGTCATAATTTTAAATAAATAATGAAAATTAGTTATCGGTAAATTTTTGCTCACAAGTTACGATTGAAGGAGAGAGAAGGGTTGCCCACAGAAGAAGAAGAGAGAGCTTTGTTGTGTCATGAGATTTTTGCATTTATATAATTTTTTTTTTTCTTTTTTTGTATTTTTGGGTTTTTTTATTATTTGTATTTAGTTTTTATTTTATTGAGGGGAAGTTTTGGGTTAAATTGGAGCCATATTTCCAAAAATAAAAAATAAAAATAAAATCAAGAGAAATGTATAGAAGAGTGGGCCCCACGGAAATTAAGTTATTTTATTTTTTTCATTTCTAATTTTGATTTTTTAATAATGTTTTGTGTGTATTTAATTTTTGTCTTTGATTATTTTAAAGTGCATTATTTTAGAGTTACTTTGGCTTCACTCTTCTTGTGAGGTGTTCCTCTAATTTCCCTTTCTTTTATGGAAACTTGCCTAGATTTGACCAACAAAAAATTTTGATTGATTTTTATTAAGAGTAGAAGGTGTAAAGTTTTCAACTCTGTTTTAGTAAGATGTATACACACCGATTACTAATATCAATTATCGATTAATAAGGAGTATGTAATAGACATATGTGTAAAGTAACTTTGTTATCATATACGTATGGAGTATGCAATACCTTTGTATGCTTGTAGCATGAAGTAATTATGTTTTAATTAGCATGTTGTCCAACTACTGAAAAGGACATGTATAAATTTTATTGCTACATGGCAACTAAAGAAAATATTGTAAGAGTATAATAAATATGAAATAGCTATTTGTATACCTCTCATTTACACTAAAATGACTCTTAAAATTATACCGCAGTATGTTATTAAGTACTGAAATTTAAAGGAATATTCTTAAAGGAACATAATTAAATATATATTCGGTATTTAATCACAAATCGTATCTGTTAGTATGAATGAGTAATAACATCTAGAGTAACTTATAAGTAGTTACACTTTAGGTTGTTTTAGTTTCATTATGCTTTATATACACAAAAGATTCACACTAATGCACAATTATGTTTATGTGCTTGGATGTGTATTTAACTATTATAAAATTTTAAGAAAAAAAAAACTATTATAATATAATTATCATTGTATATATAGTGATATACAAATGTTTGCTTAAACTCTTTGTACATAATACTTGTATATGTGAATTTACAAAATATCCAGTGGATCATTGGCCCACCCATATAGTTAAAAGGATGGGAAGCCCAGACTAAATGGATGGTAGGTAAGTGATGTGTAAATCGAGTTACTGGTAATTTTTAAAAAAATAAAAGAAAAGGAAAGCATAAAATATGATGAAAATGAAAAAACATTTTACATGCAATATATAATTTCATGGAAAATCATTCGCATCTAAATTTTTTTTGACACACTACTAAATTAATTTGGACTATTTCAATTGATTTTAAAGTTTTGAAAAATGTGATTCATCACTTTTGAATTTATTTAACGAGGGGAAAAAATATCACTGTACCTTTGTGATTCATTAATAATATTGATATTTTTATTTACCAAATTTAAGTGATTTCATTATAATTTGTTCAATCTATTATTCCGTATCATTGTGTGAGATCTTAATATTTCATGTCTAAAATTATTGCAAAATCCCTGTAATTTTGTTGTTATTATTATTATTATTATTATTATTATTATTATTATTATATAAAGCTACTGCAGAAAACCATAGTGTTAATTATTACATATAAATAGATTAAAAATACATGCAATTTTTATATGTTTATTATTTCTCTAATTTATTGGTAATCTAAACAAACAATTTAGTACGTATTACATAGTAAGGGTCATAGTTATGTCATTTAATAATAATAAATTTACATATTTCGAAAATACAACAAATCTACAAATTTTATCATAATAAATATCAAATTATGAAAGTATTATTTCTTTGTTGATATTGTTAATTGATATGTAAGTCGGGCAATGAACAACTATTATACAGAATACTAGTTTGTACGTTTGAATATCATACGATCTTAGCTATTAATTTATTATATTTGTTAATTTTGTCATTGAAATTAAAAAAAAATTAAAAAAAAAACTCACTTTTGTATCCGCATTTATGATATACATATTTTATACAGTGTTTTGTCCTCGTTTTTAGTCGATTTTTATGCTTAATAGTTGAGTTTGTGACTTTATTTTGATTAAATATCATTCCTTGGTATTAAGTTATGATTTGGAGCTGTTTTAGTTGATTTACAGAGCTTTTAATGTTTATTTTATGCTTCCTCGATTATTATGCGTGATTTTCGGTTTGTTTTATATGTTATAGGAGTGGAATAGGGAATTATGAAGTAACTAGAAGCTAAATCGAGCCAAAATGGACTTGCCTTGGGATGCATGCCAAGGTACGAGAAGCTATAAACGAGATTTGAAGGAATTGAGCAAAGAATTCTAAAGATCGTCAAAAAAGTCGCTTAAAATGGTTGATGCGGGCGCAGCCCTTAAAGCTTTGTTGATCTATGCGCCAGCAACATAGATCAACAAAGCTTTAAGGGCTGCGCCCGCATCAACATAGATCAGGCCCTTCATAATTCGCAAAATATTGAAGCTGCGGACACAAGGAAGAGTCGTTGTTTGTTCCCTGCGGCCGCAGGGGCCCTTGTTTGTGGTCCGCGAGTTTGATTCGTCCGGTTTTTGTTCGTGGGCTCGATTTAATCGAAGCCCATATATTATAAATAGGCTAGGATGATGGGGCACAACCTTAACTAGTTTTTTTTTTGGCATATTTTAGATTTAGAAATCCTAAAAACTCTTTCTCTCTCTAGAATTAGTAGATTAGTAATTAACAATTCAATCCAAGTTAATTCTAGTTACTTCAATTCAAGCTTTCTTTTGGCAATTTCTTTCCTTTCTATTTTTCAATTCCTTTTAGTTTTTAGTTTTTAATTTAGTTTGTTTATTTTCTTAGTTTAGTTTAGTTTGTTTTGTTTTGTTTTGTTAATTATTTTGATTTTTAATTTCTTGTTATTTTATTTATGTTTATGATCATGTTTATTAAGTTTATTTTTGTTTTGATTTTCATAGCCATGTGTGCGTCGTCTCTTTTTCAAGGCCTTATTTTCGTTAATTGATTCTTAATTATTAATTGAATTCCTATTATTTATTACTATTGATTGCAATTAAATTGTGGCCAGATTTAGTTGTGAGTTAGGTGATTGTCGAAATCGAGGTCGAGAGGTAAGATTACCACAATAAGACCACTGAATAATAGACAAAAACGAATTTATGCGAGCGAGAGCCGGTAAAGGAGTTTTGAGGGAGTCTAAGTTCGAGAGAATTAGTGAACCCTAGTTCAAAGAAAGTTAATGAATTTATTAATGAATGCATGTTTTATGAGTTTGTTGATTGTTCATAGTGAACCGACCGCCCTAGGTTTCCATTACTAGAGTTTGATTCGTAATTTCCCGCTATTTTCCTTAGTTTTAGTTCTTCATTGTTTTCTCTAATTTTTAATAGTTTAGTTAGAATTCCACAAAGGCCCATTACACAGTTTAGACTTTTTAGAACTAATAGGATTTAATAGCTTCCCTGAGGATTCGATCCCTACTTCCCTAGCTATATTAGTTAGTGTTGTTTGGTTATTTTTCAGATGTGTGCGACAACCTGTTTCAATTTATTACTCTTGATTTTTATTTAAACTAAAATCAAGCAACAAAACTTTCATAATTTTTCCGATGGACCATCAAACATCAATTTCATTTACGAGTACTTTGTTTTCCATAAAGATCATGCCTATAAAGATAAGTCATTTTCAAAATTAAACTATATAACATATGTACATATCACAATGATGTGAAGAAAATATGTTTTCTTTCAGAGTTGATAAATACACTACCTACAGTCCTTTTGGGCACTCCAAATTGTGATGAATAATTGAATAGAGAGAAAATTCAATTGTGAAATGTAATTTTAGAGTGTCCATAAGGCCACAAAGAGTGTCTTTATCATCTTCCGTCTTCCCATTACTAACGGCTAATGTTGTAAACTTTTTATGGTGCTTTTTTGCAAAGAAAAAAAATATATATAACTATGTATTATGAAGTAACTTTGCAATGAATTAATTTTATAGTAGTTATCAAGCAAATGTTAACATCGTTACTTTGTACATCTATTATGCACTCGCATAGTCATTTATACATTAGAGAAACGATCCCTCTTAATTCTTAAACGGCTATTGAGGTTAATTCCTTAAATTTCCAACTCGAAAAAAAAAAAAAAAACTTTTCGTGAACAAGGTGTAGACGCCATGAAAATCAAGAAAGTATGTAGTAGACGTCTTAGTGACTTAGCGTGTCAAGCCTCGAACTTGCAGCGATTCAGCAAAGAACAAACGGCGATAGAACAGTGCATGCCACAAATCACGAAGTTGAAATGCGACAAGAGTGAATCTTCTAAGACAGTGAAGAACAAAGTTACAAAAAAAGACAACAATCGTATTACAAACTGAAAGATTTAGTTGTACTGGTGTCAAGTACAACATCCAAATGTTGTAGCAGTAGTAGTACATCATCAGTACTCAAGTGGTAGTACAAACTACAAACTGAAGATGACACCTTTCACAACTACTCAAGTTAGTACCATACCAACATGCAGTACACTTACTGGTGTACTGAAACTTCCAACAGCACTATAAATTCAACAACCCAGAACGTCAGGAATAATCACCAACAAGAAACAATTATTAAATCACATTCCAAGTTTATCATAATAAAGTACAAAAAAGGAGTAATTTTAGGTGGCGAAGTCCCACAGGAGCGACCTGAGACCACATGAATTCGGCATCTGCACCTTCCGAGACCAGTAACCATATATATTATGGGAGGTTTGGATCTGGGTTTTAGGGAGACTGCTTTACTGTAATCTTCATGTGTTCTCAGGTCGCCCCTGCCGGCCTTCCTCCACCACACGATTGATAAATTCATCTGAAATCAAGACACATCTGCTGATGTCAGCCAGAGGCACTTGTCGATTACTGTACTGCAAGGATAACAGGTAAAGATCCTTCAGAAGTAAGTAATTAGGGTAAATTCTTTAGTGATACGCAAATGTGTGTATACTTATATGTTTGTTAGGGAACAAAATTTTCATTCAAGTAAAGCCATACGACATCTACATTGAGCAGGGCTATGCAAATAGTACAGGTACAGAAGCACTTTAATACAACTAGCAAAACTTTGCATCCAGCAAATGATCCAATATGGAAGCAACACTAAAATCTAACAAAGGTTAGAAACACAGTACTTCAAACCTCAATCTATCTTCTATTCACTAAAACGCCAACGCGGGATTTGATGTCTTGCAGCTCTTGATTCCCCACTTTATGCCAAACCCCACCAATTAAAAGTGAACCTTTTAACCTGTCCTGTGTTGCAACAGAATTTTCTAGTTCAGAAAGATCAGAATCCAGTGTATCTCTCATTCTCTTACAGCCCAAGTTATTCTTTTTGTCGGTACCAACGCTGGCTTCTCTTTTACTGGAAGGCCTCGCTTCAAGAGGCTTTTCAGTGTCCTGGGAAGTTGGTTCGAGATGTTCCTCAAAGTCCATTGTGTTCAAAGTATCACAATCAATGCCATGGTCAAGAACAGGTAGACACCCGGATGAACCCACAGCACGCGGCAACATCCCTATTGGGCACGGGTTCCATGATTTAGCAATGGTCCAAATGTTTGTATCGTCCATAATGTCATCTTGGGTGCTCGGAACACCTGCACTACTAATTTTAGGACGTTTAACCAATTCCAACTTCTTTGCAGCTTGACGAAGATACTCATCTTGATGATTTAGATCATTGGTGTTCACATCTGAAGCACTATCTTTAGCAAGTCCAGGATAAAGCTTCATCATTGAAGATAATTTGAGAAGCTTCAGCCTCAAATAGCCATCTCCAACTGTTTCTGCAAGTAGCAAGGCTGAATCCAGAAGCTCGCGATTTTCAGGACCTGAAATGTGAAGGCATCTCCTCACAAGTTCCATCAGAGATGTCTTAGGAAGGCAACCAGCAGCGTCTGTTAATCTTTCTTGATCGTCATGTTGAGTTAATTTCAGATCTTTAAGAACTAGCACCAACCAGCTAAAAAGCGAAGAAAGAACTAGGATACACTGCATCTCTGAGTCATACTGCAATAGGCTGAAATGTTCACTGCCTAATATGCATAAGGTGATGTTCAGGAAAACAGCTCAAATGATTTTTGAAAAATTAAATAAACAAAAGGCAAAGAAAGACAATCGTAATTATATTCTCAATCTATTCATATTCAGATTTTGTGTTGAGATAATCAGAATCTAGCTATTCATGTTATGATCAATATAATATACAACAATTCGTTACTATAACCAAGACCAGAGTGCAACACATACAAACATGAAACATCCATCATGATAATGCTCAACTGCAAACAAACGTAGCTTATATAATCACTATGATAACATGGATGGACCTAATACCAAAGGACCTACTACAAGTTCCAATTACACAAAAGTGACTCCAAGATTAAAGGCAATCTAACAATTTATATGACGTCTCCTGCTATATAGTAGGATGCTCCGGATAGTATAGATCATAAGCAGATACAAAACAAAGCATTAACCAATATAAAAGCAGCAATTTCATAGGATAGGTTAGCAATTACCAAAATCATCTCTAACGGTTATGCGAGCTTCAATCAAATCAAGAATTGCTTTTAGAAGGCTCAGAAGCAATTCTGGTTCCATTTTGCATACTTTAATTATCACAGGCTTCCATTCATCAAATACAGCCTGTGCTACCTCCAAGCTCAAATTAATCTGAAGTTTCTCGAGAGAATCCTCCAAGTCTATGGAGTTTGAAGCATTGAGTAAGAACTCAAGCAACACAGAGACAACATCAGATGAGAAGAAAGAATACATTCGAACAAGGTTTTTCACCGTCCTTGTTAATTGCTTCTTAGATCCTGGACATCATCAAAGAAGCAAAAAATGCCATATAAGCAGGGTGTAGTCAATTCATCACTGTTTAAGAGCAATTAATGAATGCACTAGAATTTCAAACACTGCAGAAACTATAGGAGCGTAGAAGAACCGCAAAATGCATATCTTAAACAGAGAAATTGTTTCTAAGGAGTAAGTGATGAACTTGTATGTTAAAGTACTCAAAGTAAACCTATTTTTGGGACATTCCGGTCACTTGTAAATTATAACCATTAGCTTTGTAAAATATTCCCTTTGTAGCATAAAAGTATTCTCATCTTTTCTAGCCGCATAGATTTACAAAAAATGTTGAGGCAGGCTGTAAGTGCAGCGAAGTGATTAAGACCAAATTTAATAAAGGAAATGAGAAATTAAAATGAGACCCTAGCTGAAAACATTAATTTTGGGACGGGAGAGTATTCATCTATCTAATATTATATCATAGAGAAGGCAGAAACGATGAAAAACAATATAAATAGGTGATCTCAAATCCTGATAGCATCAACTGTGAAGGGATGAAACCTGAATTTTAACATGAAAAAGTTTATAAGATGTATTGATATAAAGTAGAATCATCACAATAGCACAAGCATGTAAAGATCATATATATGTTATGTCACAAAATTAAACAAAAAAGGCAAGGTTCTCCTCAGAGTTCAAAAGCCTAAAAATACCGTACCTACATATTTAGAAGGTCGGAATTTGCTAGCCACAATTGAAAAAAATTTATTGCGCCCAAGAATAGTAGCACCTACCATTTGCTCATGACGTTTAGCACCTAAATAAAAGAGGTCATACCATATCAAACTGTAACCAATATAAAATTGAGAGGAGTAAGCAATATGGGTGACATTAGACAAAACAAGCACATGAGCACATATAAGTGAATGCACTCTTTAGAAATGAAGGACTGTAACATGCAGGACACTCTATACGACTAGATATCTTTCAGACATTTTACAAATCATTTCCCTCATAAAAGAGTAGGAAGAGGTATGATCAAGGACCAGTTTCATGGCTAGATATAGATGTGCACAGAAAGTTTAAAACATAGGAAGTAAGATATACATATTAGCATATTACATATACCAACATTTACGCAAAAGAGAACACTTCATAGTACACGACACCAGAAACTAATAAGTGGGCTAGAAGTTGAAATGCCACAAACAAAGAAGGGAGTCATGATACCACGTTATTCTTCCAAAAGACGCTAAAGATGATGACATACGATTACCTTTGACTCGTTTAGAACTTGGACTTGATTCAGAGTTCTGCTTCAGTTTCATACTTAACGCCATTTCACGTAATTTAGATCTGATTTCCTTCCTGACATTAGAACTTTTGCTACTTTGATAAGGGATAGCATTTTTCTGCAAATCCCAATAGTGGGATTTCAACCAATCAAGTGCCTGCATTTAAATATATATTAAACTGGGATTAGACTGTAAACAAAGCAAATTAGGTACATTCTGAATCTTTAATAAAATACTTATTCAATAACTGAAAGGACGGTCATACCTTAACTGAGGCAACACGAAGCAGCCGCAAAGAAGGAAGTTCCCGATGCGAACCCTCTGTATACGAAACACAAACCAAAAACGAAAAAGTAAGACTTCTGCAAAAGACACCTAAAAGTAATTTCATAAGTCAAATCGGAATAACATGTGGGCATGTGGCCAATTGCCATCCTTAACAAGACATACAAGTTGATTTGACTCCATAGATTATGTGATAATGACTCAAACCCAAATCATCTACATTATCAGATTTCTTACCATGACGAATATCAATCAGCATACGTGGTATTCCAAGTTGTTTAGCTTTCTGAGCTATCGACTTCCCATCTTTATTATGATCAATGCAATTCACAAGCCTTACAATAGCAAAGCAAGTAAGCAACCTATTAGACACAATACCTACTGCAAGAGCAGTTTCCAAGTCCATAAAAACAAGATTCTGCAACAGAAAGCTTTAGCAAATACCATGAAGTATCAAGTCATCAACTAGCACCTTACATACGCCGATACGTCTTGCAGTATTCAAACATTCTTTCCAAATGCGCCACATAATTGCACATAAAATTTTACTTATTTGCACCTAATATTCTCTTCTAGTTTATACAATCAAAAATTTCGAACACCGAAACTTCCACCATTCCAAAATACTAGCTTCCTACATTTTCAATCATTCATAATACAATCCTCCATAAGTACATATATTAAGGTAGCTCTCAGAAACTGCCTAACTAAATGTAAATGCAATCACTAATATTTAAAATAAATCAAAAAATAAAAAATAATTAATTCAATAAATAAAAAAGCTAAATTAGTGAAATAAACCCACCTCATAACAGCCATTGTGTAAAGCATAGCCAACATTTCCTCTGAATCTAAATCACCATTACTCAACCCCTCTCTACAAATCATAATTTCAACTTATTTATAAACAATAATAATTATAATTAATTAATTATAATAATAAATCGGAAAAAAAAAAAACAAAATGCAAAAATACCTAAAGTGAGGATCTTTTTGCTGAATTTCGAGAAAAGAAGCAGTAACTTCAACTACAACAGGCAAACAACCTCTACTTCGCCACGCAGCAATCTACAATTTCAATCAAATCATATAATTTAATCAATGAATGTTCGAAATTTCAAAATTAGGGTTTTTAATTGAGGAATTGAAAAGAGGAATTATATAATCTAATCAATGAATGTTCGAAATTTCAAGATTAGGGTTTGAAATTGAAGAATTGAAAAGAGGAATTAGGTTAAAATTATACCCTATTAAGAGCTTTTGCGATAGAATTAGGAGTAGAAGAGAAAAGATTAAGTCTGACGAAATCCCATTCTTCCCAATTTAACCATGGAACTAATTTGTAGTTATCGTCGACATTAGGGTTTGTTTCTTGCGATAACTCCATTGTTGAAGAAGAGTTTGAATTGAGGTTTAATTGATTTGCAGGAGTTTTCTTAAACCCTAATTATGCTAAAATCTTTACCTCAAAGTTGATTCCTTTCCATTGTCTCACCAAACATTTCCTTGGATTTTTCCGGGTATGAGCAGTAAATTACAGTGATATGCAAAATTGTATATCATATTGGCATTTTGAGGTAATAGGTTAAAAGCTCAAGGTAAGATCGTCTTTTTATATGAATTTCAAGGGGTAGCATGGTCAAAAAGTTTTCTACTTATTTACGAAAATGACATATGATTTACTATTTATACATATCATAGTGATTTCTTAGATGTCATCCGATTTTTCCTAGTCAAGGAATGAGTAAAGGAAATGTAAATTAAGGACAAATTAATAAAATGTTATAAAATTATCCTCTTTTCAATTGCAATAAATCAATAAATATTTTAAAAAGCATTAAAAAAACATAAACAAAAAAACGATTTTATTGAACAACATAATTTTAACCCTTGTAAGAGAGATCATAGCTTATCGGTCTTAAAATTGTGTTTACCTTCAAGGCTTCAAATCATTTATTTAAAAATGGGTGCAAAATAAAATGTTGCTGCAAAAAAAAAAATAGTAGTTATAGTTTTGTCAATTATTTGATTGTGTATAGAAAATTTTGGATGAAAATTAGTTGTATGTTGAGGACAAAACATAATATGAATGTACCTATATACTCTATGAATTGGTTATGAATTAATTTAAAATAGGATTAATGATAATACAAACTAATTGTATACTCTAAGTATTGGTTATGAATAAATTTAAAATAAAAAAGAATTTGAGTTGGATTATATTATACGTGTATGGATCTTTTTAAAAAAAATTGACATAACTCTAGCTAACATAATTGAAACTATTGTCTTTGGTATCTTTAGGCATAGCGCGGCCTACTTTGGAACGCTACCCGTAGTCTTTCAGATGCATACATACTAATGTGAAATGTGGAGTGTGGACGAAGAATTTCTTTAGGGTATTTTCACATCTCAATGCACTAACGTGCTAACCTAATAGCATGGGCTTGCTTGAGGAGATCTTTGATCCAATCCGTTAAAAAAAACATAGTCGAAATTATTGTTGGTAAAAACTAATTAAGCAACTTATTGAATTCAACTTGAAATATGCACTTAGATTGGTGTTTGGATTTTTGCGGGTCGATCTAATTAGTTGTTACCCTAGCCTACCTATCTATCTATTTATATAAATAAAATTTGATTTGCTTGACATACAAGCTTTCTTTCAGGGGCGGAACTAGCGTGGGTTCACTAGGTTCAGAAAAAACTGAAAAAATAAAAAAAAAAAAAAAAAAAAACTGATAAAGGTTATATACTAAGGTCCTGTTCTCCTTGTTTATTTTTTGCTTATTTAAAAAAAAAAAAAAGTTCAGTTCAGCAAAAATCAGTTTCAATCCTTAATACGTAATAAATTGTTAATGATTTCTGCAAAAATAAATTGAAGAGAACATGGACTAAATGCGTGCAATAAGTATTATGAAATAAGTATTATGTCTTCTATTTTGGTCTGCTGGTAAAGTCATGTTTTGCACTCAAGGCTAAGGTTCGACTCCTGATGTACACAATTTGTTCCTTTTTTAAAAAACTTTCCAAATTAAAGTTATTTTACCCCTCTTTCTTTCTTGTTGTTCTTTCTTTCACTCTCATCATCTTCATTTTTTGCTCCTCCCAAATAAAAACCTTAAATTAAAGCCCCAAACTCATTATCTTCATTTGTGGTCCAAAAAGTGGTGGTGGTGGTGGTGATTCGGTGTCGAAGTTCTAGCTATTGCTCCTTGAATTTGGTGGTGGGAGTGCTTCTTTAGTGAATGGGTATAGTAAAACATAAAAACAATGCTGAGCTTTTGATTGCTTATATAAGGGTTTTGTTAAAGTTTGCTTCAAAATTAGTTTAGTTATGCAGAGCATTCAACATTTGTAGTAGTTTACTGATGTTATTGTTTTGATTGGATTAGTATTTGCCATGCCTTGTTTTTTTGCTGTACTTTTATTAGAATTGGAATTTGGGCTTATGTAATTGTGCATTAGAATGAAACCAAGCATTTTATTCTATATCCGAATATCCAAACGTTCAAACTTTGAAACAAGTTCGAACCTACATGTTATAAACTCTGGATCCGCCACTGCTTTCCTTCCCTATAAATTCAAATTAAATCATCGCTGTTAAAACCAGAAAAAATATTTTAATGAAAGCCGTAGCTAGAACTTTATATTTTTAGAAGGGACGATAATATAAATTAGTTTACTTTGTTAAACAAAATAACAACTTTTTAAAACTAATTTTGCAAAAAAATAAAAATAAAATAAAAAATAAAAAACTCGTGTTTTTGTCAGAATTTCCGTTGCTGCCCTATATTTTTCTTTCTTGTTTTTTGGCGACCCTTTTCTCCTTAAGTTGTCAGTTGTTCTTACAAAATTCAATTAGCCACTTAATTTGAATTACGTCTATGATTAACATCTAATTTCTTCATTCTACTTGTAAGTTTTCTGCTTGATTCTTCATTCTACATGTAAGTTTTCTACTTGTTTCTTTGTATGGGGTATAGTGAAATATGGAATTATTGATATGGGTTATTATGGTTTTTTATTTTGAATTGAAGATCGATATTCTTGAATTTTTATAATATATACTACGTATGGCTTCAATTACTCGTGTATCATTTTACAGTGCATGCATTTAGGATCTGTTTACTTCAACTTAAAATCAGTTCAGTTCAACTCTTCTTTTATTTTGCTACTCATTAATCCTTCATAAAAAAGTTTCAGCTCAGCTAAAGTAAACAGGCCCTTAATCAATCAATTTTTGTTGGTAGTAGGCAATTTGATTGTAATTATGGCTCTGCTGTACTCACTAACTATGTATAGTTAATTGCTAATTAAGCTTTGTATGTTATATATGGAGGGCTGGAGGCCATACTTTAATTTCCTAAAAGTTATAATATAATGAAGTTATTTAATCCTTTAATTGGGAATATGTATATCATTTTTCTTAATTTAATTATAGATCGACGGCCGATCTTGGTGCAACAATTTTACTACTGCATAACTATAATGTAGTTAGTTCTCACCCTGCGCTTAGGGATTTTAGATAGTGCATTTATATAATGTCCAAGTAGTATTGAAATTATATAATCCTGTAATCTGTATATTGCTATAATGTCATGTGGTTTTTCTGTCTTTATCTAAGTGTCCTCGACAACAGTATACCTTGGAAGTTACACGTACGTGCAGGTCAGTGTGTTCTTAATTAGCTTAATCCCAATATATAATCTTATCCTTTTTTTATTTTTCGTGCATTTGAATGAATGTATGAAGGTTATAGTAGAGGGGGAACATTTTGACTTGCAACAATTGTACACACTTTGATGATGAAGAAACACCAACAAAAAGCAGAGATGCACTAAAGAGCATTACATTGCTTTTGTATGCTGAAACAACATAACACATTAAGATCAATTTTGGTTGGATTATTTATGCTCTAATAATCCCTTGATTTTATTTTCCTACTTGATCACAGAAGCAGCCACCTGTTCTGGTTCCTAAGTTCTATGATGTAATTTTGGACAAAGGTTGTTTTGACTATCTTAGTTTTTGGGCTATTCAAACAATGAAAGACGAGCATAACTATTTAACTCCATATCTCTTTAAGGTAGTTAGGCCTTATTCTCTTCAACTTATTTTTGCTGAACTGAACTTATTTTTTGCTGATCTGAACTTATTTTTGCTGAATTGAACTTATTTTTACTTATCTGAACTTATTTTTGCTGAACTGAACTTATTTTTGCTGAAATCATGAACAATTTATTAAGGATTGGAACTGATTTTTGCTGAACTGAACTTATTTTTGCTGAACAGAACTTATTTTTGCTAATCTGAACTTATTTTTGCTGAAAATAAGTAAAAATAAGACGAGGAGAACAAGACCTTAGTTGTATTTTTTTCAACTCAAGCTTAATTATGTTGTAAAATATCCTGATTTTATTATTTGTATGCTTTTATTAAGGCCTTGTTTTACTCAATTTATTTTTGCTGAAATCATTTACAATTTATTAAGGATTGAAACTGATTTTTGCTGAACTGAACTTATTTTTGCTGAAAATAAGTAAAAATAAAACGAGAAGAATTGAGCCTAAGTTTATTTTCGTTTTTATAATCTGCATGGATGAAAGATCCGCAAAGAAACAGAGACAAATTTATAGTCTTAAGAAGGCTATTAACGGAAAATACATTGGGCATTGAACTTAAATTTATTTTTTTTATTTGTAATATTCGATCATAAATGATCTGCTTCTCACATATATACTTTCTTGTTCATTTTATTCGCCAATTTTGATGCGGCTGGAAAGTTACTGGTGCAAAGAGTTTTTCCACAAGGAGTTGATGAACAGGTGATGTTGGTTGTAGAGGGATGTGCTGATGGACTTTTACATGAAGTTGATCATATCCTTGTTATGCAACAACACGTTATATATCATGATTTGCTAATTAAGCTTTGATATTTCAACTTTAAATTTTTCAAGTAGATAAAAGACATGAAATCCTATCCCTTGAGGTTGCCAAAGACAATGAGTTGATTGCCAAATATAAGAAGAGAAGCAAATCAAAAGAGGAATTTGAAACCTAAAACATCATGCTTATTTTATAAAATAAAGCTTATCCTGAACCGGCTTGTTTTATAGAACAACAAGAGAATAAAACAATAGACAAATTTTATAAAACACCTAGAGGAAATCCTTCAATTTGGATAAAACACCATGCTTGTTTTACAAAGCGGGTAAAACAACTACCTAAATATATAAAACAAGAGGAAGCCTATCTATATAATATATTAAAAGGCGTTGCTGTCAACGAAACTACGCAATGTGGCGCTCGCCAATGAATGTGACACAAATTAAAATACAAATCATGTATAGCTATTAGGAATCGAACTCATGACATTTGAAACAAAATGTAAAAGTTTAACCACCAACCCATAATAAATTTAATGTTAAATATTCCAAAGTAATGGATAATAAAGTCTTGTAATCATATGGTATAAGCTTTTGATTGTATCGTTTGTTCACTTGCACCTAAACTATGACATTGTTATTTTTACCCAAGTTTTTTATACTTGTTTTGCTTTTTTAATAAGTAACTTTATTTACAATCCATGCAATCTAATTTCGCACTAAACAAAAAACACATTATGAAAAACAAACAAAAGCATATTTGATAATTGTAGCTGACCCGGGGCATTGCCCGGGCCAAAATTCTAATTAATTTTGAAAATGATAAACATCAAAAGTGTTATATAAAACAACAATTGGATAAAATAATAGACAAATTTTATGAGACATTAAGAGGAAATCTATCATTGTTTTATCATAATGACCGATTGTTTTATCCGGTAGAAAAACGATGTATATCTCTAGATATGCACCCGGGTGTATAGTTCATGGATTATGATTAGAGTACATTATTCATATATAAATGAATATTGGATACACCCGGTGTACAATAAAATTATTGTACAACGATTAACTTGAACTAGTTATCTTGATAATTAGAATTAAATTTTTAGTAACTTTAAAATCATTGAATTTTTTTTTTTTGATAACTTAAATTAGTTTTTTTTGTAACTATAATTAATATCATTGAACTATAGTTTTTTGGTAACTGACTTAAATTTTTAGTAACTCGAATGATTTTTAGTAGCTAGGCCCGGCTAGTAGCATGTGCAAGCTGGGCTACAGCACAAGACCCATTTTCAATTGGGGCCCCAAACTGAAATTTTGAACTAGTTATATAGTTTTATTTTGTTAAATAATAATAAGTTAATCTCTTGTTAAAGCGGTCTTAGTGCATATTTTGAAACATGAATTGTAGATAGTTCCCATATAGACATTATGTTTTTTTTTTTTTTTTTTTTTTCCCCTCGTTCTGCTGTTTTGTTGAGTTGGACTTAGTATTGCCATGCCTTGTTTTTTTGCTGTACTTTTTTAGAATTGGAATTTGGGTTTGTTTGTGCTTAGAATGAAACCCAGCATTTTATTATTCCGATATCCAAACGTTCAACTTTGAAACAAGTTCGAACTACATGTATAAACTCTGGACCGCCACTGCTTCCTTCCCTATAAATTCAAATTAATCATCGCTGTTACCACCGAAAACTTTTAATGAAAGCCGTAGCTGAACTTTATATTTTTGAGGGACGATAATATAATTAGTTACTTGTTAACAATAACAACTTTTAAAACGTAATTTTGCCAATAAAAATACATATAACTCGTGTTTGTCAGATTTCCGTTGCTGCCATCTTTTTTCTTCTTGTTTTTTGGCGACCCTTTTCTCCTTAAGTTGTCAGTTGTCTTACCAAAATTCAATTAGCCACCTTTGATACGCTCTGATACATCTACATTTTCCTTTCTAACTTGTAAGTTTTCTGCTTGATTCTTCATTCTACATGTGTTTTCTTGTTTTTTGTATGGGTTAGGGATGGAATTATTGTATGGGTTATTGGTTTTTTTTGATTGAGCGATTCTGTTTTTATATATTCTACGTCTGGCTTCAATTACTCGTGTTTTTTCAGTGCATGCCTTTAGGATCTGTTTACTTCAACTTCAGTACGTCGTTCTTCCTCTGTTTTGCTCTCATTATCCTTCCCGTTCGCTCAGCTCAGTAACAGGCCCTTTCCTCCATTTTTGTTGGTGTGGCCTTGATTGTAATTCTGTATGCTGTACTCACTAACTTGTTGTTCTTGCTAATTAGCTTGTTGTTATATATGGAGGGCTGGGGCCATACTTTAATTCCTAAGTTATATATGAAAGGTTATTTTCCTTTATTGGGAATATGTTATCTTTTCTTTTTTTATGATCGACGGCCGATCTGGTGCACAATTTTACTACTGCATAACTATATGTAGTTAGTTCTTCACCCTGCGCTTAGGGTTAGTGTGCCTTTTATGTCCCAGTAGTATGAATTTAATACTGTAATCTGTATATTGCTATGTCATGTGGTTTTCTGTCTTTATCTAAGTGTCCTCGACAACAGTATACCTGGGTTACCCGTACGTGCAGGTCAGTGTGTTCTTAATAGCTTAATCCCAATATTAATCTTATCCTTTTTTATTTTTCGTGCATTTTGAATGAATGTATGGGTTTAGTAGAGGGGGGAACATTTGGCTTGCACAATTGTACACACTTTGTGAGAGAACACCAACCAAAAGCAGAGATGCCCTAAAGAGCATTACATGCTTTGTATGCTGAAACAACATACACTCTAAGATCTTTGGTTGGATATTATGCTCTTATCCCTTGATTTTTTTTCCTACTTGATCACGCCGCCGCCCTGTTCTGGTTCCTAGTTTATGATGTTTTGGCAAGGTTGTTTGACTATCTTAGTTTTTGGGCTTCAACAATGAAAGACGGCAACTATTTACTCACTTCTCTTTGGTGTTGGCCTTATTCTCTTTTTCAACTGCTTTTTTTGCTGCTTTGACTTATTTTTTGAATTGACTTATTTTTACGATCTGAACTTTTTTGTGCTGAACTGCTTATTTTGTGTGTTGCTTTGCTGAAATTTGCTGAATGAAATCATGAACACTTTTTAAGGTTGGACTGTTTTCTGACTGCTTATTTTGCTGAAAACTTATGCTCATTGCTTCTTTTGCTGAAAATAGTAATAGCGAGGGAACAAGACCTTAGTTGTTATTTTTTCAACTCAGCTAATTATGTTGTAAAATTCCTGATTTTATATTGTATGCTTTATTAAGGGCCTGTTTTACTCATTTATTTTGCTGAAATCATTACAATTATTAGGATTGAACTGTTTTGCTGAACTGAATACTTTTTGCTGTAAGTTAAACGAGAAGAATTGGCTAAGTTTTTTCGTTTTTATATCTGCATGGTGAAGATCCGCAAAGAAACAAGACTTTATAGTCTTAGAAGGCTATACGGAAAATACATTGGGTATGAACTTAAATATTTTTTTTTATTGTAATATTCGTCATATGTCTGCTTCTCACACTATATACTTTCTTGTTCACTTTTTTCGCCAATTTGATGCGGCTGGAAGTTACTGGTGCCAGTTTTTCCCCCAGGAGTTGATGAACAGGTGTGTTGGTGTGAGAGATGTGCTGAGACTTACTGAGTTGTCCTATCCTTGTTAGCAACAACGTATATCATGATTTGCTAATTAAGCTTTGATATTTCAACTTAAAATTTTTCACAGTAGTAAAAAGCATGATCCTATCCCTTAGGTTGCCCAAGACTGAGTTGTTGCCCCATTAGAAGAGAAGCCAATAGGGAATTTGAACCTCATCAGCGTTATTTTAAATAAGCTATCCTGAAACCGGCTTGTTTATAGCACCGAGATAACAATGACCATTTTAAAACACCTAGGGAAATCCTTCATTTGGTAAAAACCCATGCTTGTTTACACAAGCGGGGTAAAACAACTACCTAAATTATAACAGGGAAGCTATCTATATAATATATTAAAAGGCGTTGCTGTCCACGAAACTACGACTGTGGCGCTCGCCAAGTGATGTGACACCAATTAAATCAAATCATGTATAGCTATTAGGATCGAACTCATGACATTTGAAACCAAATGAAAAGTTAACCACCAACCCATAATAAATTTAATGTTAAATACCAAGTAATGGAGAATAAGTTGTAATCATGGATGAAGCTTTGATTGTACGTTTTTACTTTGCACCTAAACTATGACAGGTATTTTTACCCAAGTTTGAAGTTTTTTTGTTTTTGTGTTTTTGAAGGCGTGTGAAAAGTAACTGTGATTACATCCCATGCACTCTATTTCGCCTCCACCACAAAACCAGTCTGAAAACCACCCCAGCCTCATTGATACTTGCAGCTGACCCGGGAGCCATGCTCCGGGCCCCCAATTCTCATTATTTGCAATGATCAACATCACAAGTGTTATTAGACAACATTGGATAAATCATGCCAAATTTATCGAGCTACATTACGGAGACAATCTATATTGGTTTTTTTATCATATGACCGATTGTTTTATCCGGTCGAAAAACGCTGTCTCCATCCAGCTAATGCACCCGGGTGTCAAGTTTCATGGATATGCTTCAGAGTACCTATTCATTCTAAAGTGAATTTGGATCCCCAGGTGTACAAAAAAATTATTGTAACGCATGTACACTTGACTAGTTCTCTTGAATAATTAGATTAAATTTTAGTAACTTTTAACAATCAGATTGTTTTTTTTTGCTCCTTACTTCGTTTTTTTGCAAACTCTCAATATCATCTGCACTATATTTGTTTTTTGGTAATGACTCTAAATTTTTCGTAATCGATGTGTTAGTACTAGGTCCCGGCGTAGCAGGTTTGCAAGCTGGGCTACCCAGCACAGACCCCGTTTTCCATCATTGGGCCCCCCCAACTGAAATTTTGAAACTAGTATATAGTTTTATTTTGTTCACATACTAATCCAGTTACTCTCTTGTTCAAGCGGTCCCTTAGTGCATATTTTGACAACATGAATGTGCATAGTTCCCCGATAGACATTG